>CM066039.1:376016029-376112821 GCA_033557465.1 Ichthyophis bannanicus | reverse complement strand
ACTGCGAACAGTTCATTTACGTGCATAGGTAACCATTTACACATAGGGCGTTTTTGTCGGAGGTTTCCTGGTTTATGGATCAGTGGCTCCTTTTGTCATTGCCTGCTAAACTGGCATCATGTTCCTCATGGTATTCCAGGGAATAGCCTTGCATACAAGTACTGGCCCCTTTTTTAAACTAGTTAAAGTGTTTACACACATGTAGGTCTAAAATGCCTAGATTTACACACAAAAATACATGGCCTGTTATAAAAATTACCCCCTCCATCTGTCCTGATGACATGAAGAAAGTGCTGTGTGTGTCCATCTTGGAGGAACTTGAAGCTGGGAATAACTGCTTTGCCAAAGTGGATGTGAACGTGAACAATGGAACAGCTGGGTGGGTCAGCTGGTCCTTGTTGCCGCCGATTTACTAAAATTATCAATGGAAAAAATCTTGTCCTAGCAGTCAGAACGACGACCATTACGGCAAGATACATGATTGGCCTAAGCTATAGGTGTCCCTAACCACACACCTAACTTCAGTATGAGGCTAAAGCGGGATGCGAAGGATAATATGTGGTAATGTGACATGTTTTTAGACTGGCAATGAACTTATTAATAGTATTGAAGTGAACGCTCTTTAATTGACCATAATAGGATAATAATTAAAAATGCACCAACAATAAGACTAAAAGTGTATGTGGATAGTAAAACAATGTGAAAATCAGGACTGTGGAACCATGAACCCCATTGGTAGCGTGTAACCAGTAAGGTAAAACCAGTATTCCAAAAATCAACCCTCATTCTGATAGCAAAAAGGAGCCCACCCAACATTGTACTACTCAGAGCACTGATAAACAAGCCAATACTGCTTTAATACCGACAGAGTCAAAACCGTGTTGAGTAAAGTCCACCAAATTATAGCCACCAATGCGTGTGGAAACAATGGCCTGTCGTGGTGTTCAGTGATCAGCGATAAGTCTAATGAAACTGAATGGTGACGTTAGCAATGTCAGCAACATATACATTTATAGTTTGTAATCATATCAGTCAACAGGCCATCGAACAATGAGGGAACATAGAAAACTGCAGTTCAGGAATCATAACACCACACCTTTGCGTAGGAGATAGTTGTAAGACCAAAAAGAATGCGAAAACGCCATCAGGGGGTGTCACAAGCTCACCATGGAAGTGTATTGAAAAGTGTGCGGCAATAAAGCTAGTTTCTTCCAATGACATCGTTCACCTGCTTTTTGTGCGCTGCCTTTGACGAGCAGGGAAGATGCTCTTTGTGTTTGTCAACTTCGAAGTTAACCACAAATTCTTTCTAATATGAACCTCAGAATTTTCAGATCTTTTTTCAGTGAGTGGAAGGGGGAGTGAGGGGAGTATGAAATTTTAGTTGTGTTAGCTCTTGTCTACCTGATTCCTTCTCTTGAGTTCTCCATGAAAACAGCAGTCTGAACTTGGGCTGTGTGCGATATTAATAGCACAAATACACTGCGGATATTGCAGCTGAGGACGAGTCCCTGGCTTAGAATGAATGCTAGAAGACCTTAACATGTGAATAGACGTTTAGAAATTATTTTACCCCTAATCACTCATGTGGAGATTTTTAAGGAAATGGGAAAGCGTATTGTGAGTTAGCCTGAGAAAACTGATTTTCAATCGATTTCCCCTTCCATATCCTCTCCACATGGACACTGGTGAACAGAAGACCCTAGCCAAGATCAGAGACCCTGCTTCCACAGCATCTTAGTCACTGAAGCACAAGCATCCATGGCTTGAAGCACTTGTTGCAAGTTCTTGAGTGTGGGGGAGGCCAGTGCCGAGGAAAGGCGGATGTGGCATGTAACAGACTTGAGTGTGAGCTCCGGAGGCTTCTCCCATTCAGGGGAAGGAGACCTCGTTCACTAGAAAAGCCATCTGACTGCTCGTGAGCAATAGAGGACACGGACTAGTAAAGTGATGCTCAGGGAGTTTGTCTACTTTTATTTCTAATTAATGATTAATCAGTACAGTATTAAAATCACTAAAAAACTGCAGTTGCATAGTATTGCTTGCCAAGATCCTTAATGTTCCCTAATTATATTCCAGCCACTAGCTCATAGCATGAAGGTCATTGATGGATGTTCCAAGAAAAGCAAAATCTTTCCGAAACCTGTGGAAGGAAAGAGAGAGCTGTGAGATTATAGCACACCGGTTGATTATCCATATACGTTATTCTAAAGCACTGAGGGTTGCTTGGTGCCAGGTTTACATCCTGCAGAAATGTAAAGTAGAAATGTTGCCAGACTCTAAGAAATGCTTTGTTCTGTTCCTGCCTATTTATAGGGAACAGCAGGGCTCCAATGAGGATCCCAGGGATATAGAAAAAGGGGGCATCTAGGCGAGTTGTGCTGATCCATTACCGGTATTCACTCTCTACTGGCTCAAAAGGGAGTGTGGCCCCTAACGCCATGCTGGGACACTGGCTCAGAGGGAGAGTGGCCCCTAAATCCATACTGGGACAGTACTGGGTCAGAGAGGAGAGTGGCCCCTAACTCCATGCTGGGACACTGGCTCAGAGGGAGAGTGGCCCCTAAATCCATACTGGGACAGTACTGGGTCAGAGAGGAGAGTGGCCCCTAACTCCATGCTGGAACAGTACTGGCTCAGAGGGGAGAGTGGCCGCTAACTCCATGTTGGGACAATGGCTCTGGGGGGAGTGGACCCTAACTCCATGCTGGGACAGTACTGGCTCAGAGGGGAGAGTGGCCCCTAACTCCATGTTGGGACAATGGCTCTGGGGGGAGTGGACCCTAAATCCATACTGGGACAGTACTGGGTCAGAGAGGAGAGTGGCCCCTAGCTCCATGTTGGGACAATGGCTCTGGGAGGAGTGGACCCTAACTCCATGCTGGGACAGTACTGGGTCAGAGAGCCCCGACAGCCTGTTAAGCCTCTTCTGACCCTAGGGAACTGCTGAGGTACTTTGTCAGTTTGGTAATAAGCTGTATGGGGGAGGGGGGAGAAGTGGCATTTTACTGTGAATTTAGGGTTTCAGGTATGTGCTCAGTCCCTAAATTATAGACAAAATTCCTCTTTGCAAAAATGTTGTTTTCACCTTCTGAAAATTTGTAGCACTATGTATTAGGAACACTAGATATCACTGAGGAACACATTCAAAGTCTTTGATTTTTTTGAGCCAGTTGGAGAATCTACAATGTCCTCCTTCATGGAACTTATGCAGTGAGGATGTATTAAGGTTTTCCATCCCAGAGGTGGCTGCATGTATGTTTCGAAACAGTACAATGCCTGGGACACTTCGCTAATCTCAGGGACTAAGGGAGGTGGGACTGAATGGAATAGTGAGATTATACCATCAAGTCTGCAGTAAGTGAGTAGTGGGATGGGCGCAGGGAACTAGAGACCTGAAGGGCTTTGTAGTCTTGAAAAGAAACTGAATCCACCTCCCTAAAAGTTTTCATTTTGACAAATTCTTCTGACAAACTGGACCAAATCAACTGGTTACAAGCAGAGTTTGGGGTGAGAGAGAAGCTGAGTAAAGATCCCAGTTTTCTTGCTCTTTTTTCACATTGCTTCAAAGGGTTTTGTGCTTGTGAAAGCTGGGATGAGATTGTCTTCACTGGTCTTAACTCTATCAGCAACAGTTAGACATTTACACAACAAAATAACTGTTGTTTCGATTTTGCATTTTTGCATTTTTTTCCAGATCTTCAGATGTGTTTTGGTTCATTTGGTGCATTGGTTTAAAAATAAAGGGGGGGGGGGAGATATTCTGAGGCAGACCTGCAAATCGTGTCAATGCCTCTGAGCTGGATGTTCAGTGGCACTAATAAGGTTAGTGCGGCTGAATATCTGCGGGTGCCGCTGCTATATACCCAGATGGTAACTGCTCAGCATTGAGGCATATCAAGGGGCGTTCCAGGGGGCACACATCGCTAACTCGGCAGTGGTAATATTCAGCCGCTGCCCTGTTAGTGATACACGGCTAAAGTAAGGTGCAACCAATACTGGCCACGGAGGCTAACCAGGCGGTGGCTCCATATCGCTGCTCCTCGTTTAGCTTCCAGGTTCTGTGGCCAACCCGGATATTTAGTGCTGGTGGGCTGATATGGCTCCGGCATTGAATATCTGGAGTTAAATGGCTGCTGCTGCTGCTGAATATCTCCCCAAAATGCTGAAATGTGCATTAGAATATGTGTTGATTCATAAGCTAATGCAGGTAAAATCAATGTTGCACACAATTTCTAAGGCATCCAAATGCACCTAATGGTCTTCATTCAGAAACGCGGGTTGTAGGGCTGTACGTCCCACTGGGACCTGCAGCCCCGCAATCTGCTTAAACCCTATTCACCCAACGGCTCTCCCTATATGTCCTGTGCGTCAGGACAGGGAGAGACAGTGGGGGGTCGGGAGGGAGTGGGATCAGGGGCAGGCTACCCAGCAGCATGTACAGGGACGATTCAGGTCACAGCCTGTACATGCTGCCCAGCCTGCTGGGCTGTACTACTCACACCACCTCAGAAGTGGTATAAGCAATATTTTTCACAGTATCGGGACACGGTAGCCACACATGGGCTGTGGCTGGGTGTGGGAGAGTCCCCGCCGCCCGATCCAGGCTCCGGGAGGCCAGCCATGGGTTGGGGCAGTGGTGATATTGGAGGTCGGAGCCACAGTTGTTTGGGGCACCTGCGGGGATGATGTCCCCACAGGCAAAGGGGCCAAGCTGGGCCATCTTTGGGCCCGATTCTGGCTCCAGCAGAAACGTTTTATTCCCACAGACTAGAAACGGGTTCTAGCGGCCCTGTCTTCAGTGGGGATGTCTGGACGGCTCGGATAGCCCACTTCAAGAATCAGGGTCAATGAGTGCTAACAAATGCACAAAGCAATGGCATTGGAAGTGGGCACACTACATGGGTCTTATGGATGCCCCCTAGTCTCATACTCGTATTCGCCATCTCCCTGAAACTTTGTCTTTTCCCAGAGCCATATCAGAATGTGAAACATCCACTTACTTTTACTGCTTTAACAGCAACGAGCCTTACAATCGTCATAGGATTTGAAATTGTTTCCATTACCCCCGGTGCCTTGATAGTAGAAGGTCACACACCCTCCTTGATATGAGCTATAGCCCCAACGCCAGCCAGAGCCAGAACAATGCCCTGAATCTATAGACAAGGCGCAGACACCTAAAATGAAAAGCAACTCACTGTTAAAGAAGGTTCTCAGGTAATAAAGAGCAGCAATGATAGTGTAAAGGTAGGTTTTAAGCAGTGGTAATTCAGTTAGCACAAAATAAAATCCGTGAACATTTGAGGGGTCAAGAGGACTTCCTCTGAAGGGGTAGGTCAGCAGCATATTTCCATAGAGGGGGAACGTGTTTTGAGGAAAGACTGGGGGCTTTTCCAGAAGGATGGGCTCTACCTTAACCAGGCTGTTGGCATTACCCTTTAAAACGGAGAACAGTTCTTAAACTAGATAATAGGGAAAAGCCAAGTCTCCCAAGAGCACATGGTTCGGGATGATGTATCCTTGAAAGATACTAGCAAAAGAGGGAAGTTAGGCCATCCCGATAGAGAGGTTTCAATAAAGGTGAAAGCAACCCAGCTGCCTTTGAGTACAGAGCAGAAAGATTCCAAATTACCACTATCAACTGATAACCAGATTATTAATATGAACAAAATACAACTTCTAAAATGCCTGTATAACAAAATGCTAGAAGCTTAAAAAATAAGATGGGTGAGTTAGAATATATAGCAGTTAAATGAGAGGTTAGATATAATTGGCATCTCAGAGACCTGGTGAAAGGAGGACAACCAATAGGATACCATGATACCTGGGTATAAACTATATCGCAATGATAGGGTAGATCAAATTGGTGGAAGGTTTGCACTTTGTTAGAGAGGACATTGCATCAAACAGGATAAAAATTGTGCAGGAATCAAAATATATTGTAAAATCTCTATGGACAGAAATTCCATATAAAATGTGGGAGGCAATGGCAGTGGGAGTGTATCCCTGTCCGTCTGGCCAGAATGAACACATGGATGATGACATGCTAGAAGAAATCAGGGAAGCTAACAAAAGTTATAACACAGTAATAATGGATGATTTCAATTATCTTTGCATCGACCAGTTCAATGTCACAGCAGGACATGCTAGGGAGATAAAGTATCTAGATGAGATAAATGACTGCTTCTTGGAGCAGCTGGTTGATGAGTCAACAAGAGGGGAATCTATTTTCAACCTAGTCCTTAGTGGATCACAGGATCTGGTGCAAGAGATAATGGTGTTGGGGTCACTTGGCAATAGTGATTATAGCATGATCACATTTGATTTAATAAATGAATGGAGGGAGGACAGCAAAGAAATCCACAGCATTAGCTTTTAAGTTTCAAAAAGGAGACTGATAAACTGTAGAAAACAATTAAATAAAAAACTAAAAGGAGCAGCTGCAAAGGCCAAAGGCTTACATCAAGAATGGATATTGTTTAAAAAATACTATCTTGGAAGCCCAGACCAGATGTATTCTACACTTTAAGAAAAGTGGAAGGAAGGCCAAATAAGTGCCAGCATTTATTATTTATTTATTTTATTTAACAGTATTTCTAAACCGCCTTATCATAATAATCAAGGTGGTATCACAGCAAACAATCTGGTAGTGTGAGTGTGTTATACATGCAGTGAGGGTGAGGATTTTGTTGAGTGTGTGTTGTATTGTGTGCTAGATTGGTTTGAGTTATGTACAATGTGGGCTATATACAGTGGTGCTAAAGACATTTATATACATACAGTGTTAGGCGGTAACATGTGCTGTTATACAGACAATTAGGTTATGTGATGTGACCATAGTGTTCTATGAACAGCATGGTTTTCAGCTGTATTCTGAAGTCTTTGAGGTCTGTGGTTGCCCTCAAGTCATCCGGTAGTTTGTTCCATATTGTTGGAGCAGCCATGGATAGTGCTCTGTCTGTTGTGTCCTTGCGTGTGTGTTTGTATTCACTTGGGGTGCTGACTCGGTTGTGTGTTTGTTTTCTTCTAGGATGTGTGCTGGTGTCTGGTTGTATGAGGGTGTGCAGGCTGTTGGCTGATGTGTGCTGTTTTATCTTGAATAGGTTTATGATAGTTTTGTATCTGATGCGTGCACCGATTGGAAGCCAGTGTAAGTCCTTCAAGGTGGGTGTGATGTGCTCCTGTCTTGCAGTTCCGGATATGGTTCGTGCTGCTGTGTTTTGTGCCAGTTGGAGTGGTTTGATGGCTTGTTTCGGTAGTCCAAGGTATATCGGATTGCAGAAGTCCAGTAGTGGGGTTATCAGTGCTTGACAGACGGTACGGAAGTGTTCTGGTGCGAGTAGTGGTTTCAGTCTCCTGATGATTCGCATCTTGTAGTAGGCTTTTTGGATGGTCTTGTCTATGTGTGGCTTGAGATTGAGTTTATTGTCCAGGGTAACCCCGAGGTATCTCACTTCTGACCTTATTGGTATAGTAGTGCTTTGTATCTTTATATTTGGTGGGTGTATGAAGCTTTGGTTCCGAGTGATGATTAAAGCTTCAGTCTTGTTGTAGTTTATTGCGAGGTTGTTGTTTTGACACCAACTGGTCATTTGGGTAAGGCAGTCTGTTATCTTAGAGAAATCCGGGTTGTCGATTGATATCGGGGTGTATATCATGATGTCATCCGCATAGATTGTGTATTGAATGTTGTTCTCTTTCATGATGTTGCATATTGGTTGGATGTAGATGTTAAATAGGAGTGCTGAGAGCGCAGATCCTTGAGGTACTCCTTGTCGGACTTTTATGGGTCTGGAGGTGATGTGTCCCACCTAGACCTGTAGCTGTCTTTCGGTTAGGTACGAGTGGAACCATTTCAATGTGATACCGTGTATACCAATGTTCTTTAGTCTTTCCAGGAGCGTGTTGTGGTCCACTGTGTCGAAGGCTGAGGAGATGTCGATGAAGATCATTATGATTCCATTCCTGGTGTTGTCAATTATTCTTAGGATGCTGTCGAAGAGATAGATCAGTAGCGTTTCGACTCCATGGTTGGGATGAAATCCGTGTTGGTTGTCGTCGAATGTTTCGTGTTTGTCGATGTGATCCTGAAGTTGTAGTTGAACTGTTTTTTCGATGATTTTTGTGAGGAAGGGTATGCTGGAGATTGGTCGGTATGCTGCTGGGTCTTTTTTGTCGAGAGTTGTTTTCTTTGTGATGGGTCTTACTGAGGCAAGTTTTAGTTGCTTTGGCATGAGGCCTTGAGTGAGTGAGTCGTGTACCATTTTATGTATGGTGGGGATGAGGCTTGATTTGGTGGCTTTGACCCATGACACTGGGCATGGGTCTGTAGGAGCAGTGCTTGTGTTGATTGTAGAGATGATGTGGGATATCTGTTCTGTTGAGGGTGCGGAGAATGTGCCCCAGGTTTTGGAGTGTACGTCCGTCCTGGTGGTCCTACTAGGCGTTGTTCGTTCTGTGGAGTGGAATTTGTTTTTGATGTGGTCGGCGAATTCCTGTGGATCAACCTGTACTTCCCCTTCTGTTGTTTGCTCTTTTGTGAGGATTTTTACTATTTCGAAAAGCTCTCTGGGTTTGTTGATGGAAGTGTTTATCATGTTTGTGTGGAATTCCTTCTTTGATTGGTTGATGTGTTCATTGTATTGCTTTTGCTTTGTTAGATAAAGATGCTGGTCGGCAGTTGCTTTGTTTTTTCTCCATCTCCGTTCAATCTTTCTGAGTTCCCTCTTTTCCTGTCGTATTTTTGCTGAGTACCATGGTTTGGTTTGTCTCTTGTTGTGTTGTTGTTTCTTGGTCCCGCCATCAGATGGTTTGGCGGCATTGGCTAAAATGCTGTTCCAGCTGGAAACTTGTTCCTCCAGGTCGTCTGTGGTAAGGTTCAGATGTTGTATTGTGTCCTGTATGAATTCGTCCTTGTCGAAACACTTGAATCGTCTTTGTGTGTGTGAGATGTTAGCTCTTTCGTTTGTCTGGTCCTCTTGCGACCGCAGCCTTGTCTCGATTAGGTAGTGGTCAGAACATGGCACTGGGGTAATGGTGGGTGGAGAGATCAGGTCTCTTGATGTTAGGTAATTGGATGCGAATATGAGGTCTGGGGATGATCCATGTCTGTGTGTTGGTGCATTGATTATCTGTGTGAATTGAAGTGAGGACATTGCTTGAAGGAAGGCCTCTGCGTCTTTTACATTGGTGGACTTGAGGTTGAAGTCTCCGATCAGCAGCGCTGGTTTGTTGTTTGTTGTTATGGCGCAGGCTTCTTCGAGTGTGAAGGCTAGTTCGTCGGGTGGAGCTCTGGTGCTCTGTAGGTTAGGCAGATTGCAATGCTCTTGTTCTTGATGCTAATTGTGTTACATTGCTGTGTATCGGTGAGGCTCTGTGTCTTGAACTTTAGTTTCGTTTTCGCTATTATCAAAACTCCTCCTCCACGCTTGTGGGTGCGCGGGCAGTTGTATGCTGAGTAGTTGTCCGATACTAGTTGGTTGAGTAGTACATTGTCAGTCGGGTTGAGCCATGTCTCTGTGATGCATATTATGTCGGGCTGTCGCTCTTCAATGTGGTCTACAAGAGTGTGAATCTTGTTGCAGACGGATCTGGCGTTTATGAGCTCAATCATTGTTGTCTTTGTTGAGGAGGTTGCTGTTACATGTGCTTCCTTTGTGCAGGCGTGGGAGTTTGATTTGTGTCTGTTTGGTCGCTTTGCCTGGGATGTTCTGAGTGTCTCTTTGTATGTGCGCTGGGGTTCTAAGTATGGCCATACAGTTGGTGGGTGCCATGTTGTGTTTGCTTGTGGGTAGTAGTGTTGTGTGGTTGGTGGGAGGAGTTGTGTGATGAGTAGGTAGAGTGGGAGAAAGTATGTGGCGTGCATGTTGGTTTTTTTTTTTTTTTTGTGATGTTCTGTTCGGGTGATGTCTGTATTCTTAAGTCTTCTTCTGTAGTCTGTTTGGTGAGATCTGTATTTGGTGTGATAGCCTGTCCCGTGGAGGGAGCCTGTCCCGTGTAGGGCGAGCCGGATCTGTGTAGGTCGTCTTGGTGCGGGAGCCTGTCCCGTGGAGGGCGAGCCGGATCTGTGTAGGGCGTCTTGGTGCGTGAGCCTGTCCCGTGGAGGGAGCCTGTCCCGTGGAGGGCGAGCCGGATCTGTGTAGGGCGTCTTGGTGCGGGAGCCTGTCCCGTGGAGGGAGCCTGTCCCGTGGAGGGCGAGCCGGATCTGTGTAGGGTGTCTTGGTGCGGGAGCCTGTCCCGTGGAGGGAGCCTGTCCCGTGGAGGGCGAGCCAGATCTGTGTAGGGCGTCTTGGTGCGGGAGCCTGTCCCGTGGAGGGAGCCTGTCCCATGGAGGGCGAGCCGGATCTGTGTAGGGCGTCTTGGTGTGGGAGCCTGTCCCGTGGAGGGAGCCTGTCCCGTGGAGGGCGAGCCGGATCTGTGTAGGGCATCTTGGTGCGGGAGCCTGTCCCGTGGAGGGAGCCTGTCCCGTGGAGGGAGAGCCGGATCTATTGGGGTGTGTGTCGTGGAAGTGAGAGTGTGGTGGTGGGGAATGTGTGATGTACTGTGAGAGTTCTACTTGCGGTTCTGATGTCCTTCACCTCCGTCTGCTCCTTGTTGGGTTCCGCTCTGTGCCGCGCCCCTGTGCCGCACCTAAGGGCCACGCCAAAGGGCCCTCTGGCGAGGCCCTCAGGCGCGGGCCCACCAGGCACGGGCGCGCCCGCGAGGGACGCTGCTTTTATGGAGGCGGGCCGCTTTCTCCTGCTCTCCCACTGCCCCGATTGGGCAGGAGCACCGTGGGGGGGTGTTACTTTCGTCGGCGGCAGCAGCGGCTCCCTCTGGAGGCGGGGGACGCCGCTTTTATGGAGGCGGGCCGCTTTCTCCTGCTCTCCCACTGCCCCGATTGGGCAGGAGCACCGTGGGGGGGTGTTACTTTCGGCGGCGGCAGCAGCGGCTCCCTCCGGAGGCGAGGGATGCCACTTTTATGGAGGCGGGCCGCTTTCTCCTGCTCTCCCACTGCCCCGATTGGGCAGGAGCACCCTGGGGGGGTGTTACTTTCGTCGGCGGCAGGTGAGCTCAGAGATGCTGTTGCAGCCATAAAAGGAAAATGGGGGGGGAAAGGAGCCAAATGATAAATGAGAAGCAACATAAGCGCTGGCAAGTTCGATGCAAGTCTTGATAAGGCAAGCAAAGAGAATTTGAAAAGAAGCTTGCCTTGGGAGCAAAAATACACAGGGCCCGATATTCAAGGCCAGAATCATATGTAGCCCAGCAATGAATATCCGGAGTCACCGCACAACCTCCAATGCACTGTTCCCTCTAAGCTGTGCGCGTGTGTGCGCGCACACACCTCGCCGAGCGAGCGCACATACTTTACAACAGAGCGCACAAAAATGACGGTTCTGATTCTGATAGAAGATAACACAGATGTCTTAAAATTTAATAGTTGTGACTGTAATTACTAGAAATTTTCCGCTTCATTTAGTAATTGTCTATTTTCATTTAATTTGATTAAAATCAATGTGGTGTACATACTGTATTCTGACGTGTAGTCAAATTTTAAAGTATATAACTCTGAGTGTCATTATGTGGCGCACAAAAATTTAACCTTCCTTCAAAAGCTGCACAGCTGATATTTTATGCGCACACAGCCTACAGAAAATTAGAGGGAACATTGCTCCAACGCTGCAGAAGGTAACCGGGTAGCGGCGATATTGCACCGCTCCCTGGTTAGTTCCCACTGGTAAAACTAGGCCAGCATTTGTTTTTAACTAGTTTTACCCAGAGGTCGCTAGCAGGGTAATGGTGCAATATCACTGCTACCCGGTTAGTGACTGTAGCTGTCCATGACACGCCCCGAAGCTAAGCAGTTAGCTTCGGGGCTTATAATGACATTAGTTGGGGATATTCAGCGGTGTAAACATGTTAGTGCCTTGAATATCCCGTTCAGCAGCATTTACACGGTTTACAGGTCAGTAAACGGTGTAAATGTCTTTAGATTTTTGGGCCCATAATAACTTTTTCAAGTACATTTGCAGCAAAAACACTGTGAGAATTGGTTGGACCATTAGATAAGAACATAAGAAATGCAATACTGGGTCAGACTAAGGTCCATCAAGCCCAGTATCCTTTTCCAAGAGGGGCCAATCCAGGTCACAAGTACCTGGCAGGTTCTCAAAAGGGCACACAGGTTCCACAATGCTTGTCCTACGATAAGCAGTGGATTTCCTAGGTACTCTTTAATAATGGTTTATGGACCTTTCCTCCAGGAACTTCTCCAAACCTTTTTAAACCCAGCTATACTAACAGCCTTTACTACATATTCTGGTAACGAATTCCAGAGTTTGATTACGTGTTGAGTGAAAAAATATTTTCTCTTAATAGTGTTAAATGGGTTACATTTTAGCTTCATTGCAAGTCACCTAGTCTTTCTACTTTTTTGATGGCGTAAACAGATCTATGTTTGCCTGTTCTGCTCCATTCATTAATTTGTAGACCTCTATCATATCTTCCCTCAGCCGTTTTTCCAAGTTGAAGAGCCCCAACCTTGTAAGTCTTTCCTCAGAGGTATCCTTTGATCCCCCTTACCATTTTGGTGGCTCTTCTCTGTATCTTTATAATTCTACTATATCCTTTTTAAGATATGGCAACCAGAATTGCACACAATATTGAGCATGCGATAGCACAGAGGCATTATAATATCCTTGGCTTTATTCACTTTTCTTTTCCTTATGATTCCTAGTATTCTATTTGCTTTCTTGACTGCCGCTGCACACCAAGCAGAGGTTTTCAACGTATTATCCATGATGACTCCTAAATCTTTTTCCTGGGTGGTGATTCCTAATGTGGAACCTTGCATCGTGTAACTGCAGTTTGGGTTGTTCCTTCCTAGGTGCATAACTTAGCACTTCTCCATATTAAATTTCATCTGCCATTTGGACGTCCAGTCTTCCAATTTATCAAGGTCCTCTCACAACTTTTCACAATCCTCTTGTGTTTTAAGAATTTTAAATAACTTCGTGTCATCTGCAAATTTGATTACCTCACTTGTTATTCCTATTCATAAAAGACCCGGAAATGGGAATAATGAGTGAGGCAATCAAATTTGCAAATCACACAAAATTTATTTAAAGAGGATTATAAAATATTGGAAGACTGGATGTTCAAATGGCCGAATGAATTTAATGTGAACAAGTGCAAAGTTATGCACTAAGAAGAACAACAACCCAAACTATGGTTACATGCTACAAGATTCCACACTAGGAACCACCACCCAGGAAAAAGATTAAGGCATCATCGTGGATCATATGTTGATATCCTTTGCCGAGTGTGCAGCGGTGGCCAAGAAAGCAAATAGGATGCCTGGAATAATAAAGAAAGGAATGGAGAATAAAACAAAGGATAATATAATGCCTCAGTATCATTCCATTTGTGACACCACCTTGAATATTGAGTGCAGTTCTTCTAGCCATATATTAAAAAGGATATAGCAGAATTAGAAAATATACAGAGAAGAGACACCAAAATGGTAAAGGGGATGTAAGGATACTTTATGAGGAAAGGTTTAAAAGGTTAGGACTCTTCAACTTGGACTCTTCAGCTGAGGAGAGATAAGATAGAATAATAAATGGAGTGGGACAAGTAAAAACAAATTACTCCTTCAAAAGGTAGACTAGGGGACATGCAATGAAATTACAATGTAGCCCATTTAAGACTATTTTTTCACTCAATGTGTAATCAAACTCTGGAATTCATAACCGGAGGATGTAGTAAAAGCTGTTAGTGTTGTTGTTTCTTAAGTGCCGGCAAGTCAGTGTCGACTCATGTTGATCCTCTGGATAGTTGTCCTAAATTGTGTTCGGTCTTCAGTCAGGCAGTTCATTGTTGACAGACTGGCACCCATAGCTGCTGTTATTGTATTGATCCATCTCATTGCTGGCCTTCCTCTTTTGCGTTGACCTTCTGCCTTGCGAAGCATGATGTCTTTTGCTAATGATCTCCCTCTTTGCATGATATGTCCAAAGTATGAAAGTCGAAGTCTTGTCATCTGAGCTTCTAAAGAAAGCTTAAGTTTGATCTCCTCTAGTACTGACTGGCTTGTTCTTCAGGCAGTCCATGATATACACAGCATTTGTTGCCAGCACCATAATTCAAAGGCATCAGTTTTCTTCCTGCATATCTTTTTCACTGTCCAACTTTCACATCCATATGATGTTATTGAAAATGCCATGACTTGAACAAATCAAATCTTTGTATGGAGAGAGATATCTCTGCTCTTGAGAATCTTGTCTAGGTCCTTCATAACTATTCTGCCAAGAGCAATGTGTCGTTGGATTTCTTGACTGCTTGTTGCTTCTTTATTGATAGTTGATCCAAATAGGTTAAAGTTGTCAACTATTTCAATTTCTTCTCCATCAATGATGAACTTATTCATTTTGCCAGTTGTTAAGATCTTTGTTTTCTTAATATTAAGGTGCAGACCCATTTTAAGACTATATTCCTTGATCTTGAGAAGCAAATGTTTCAAATCATCTTCACTTTCAGCCAGTAATGTGGTATCATCAGCATAGCGAAGGTTGTTGATGAGTCTTCCACCAATTTTCACACTTCTACTGTCTTCATACAGTCCTGCTTCTCTGATGTTTAGTTTCTGCATATAATTAAAGAGGTAAGAGGAAAGTTTGCAGCCTTGTTGTACACCTTTACTGATTTTAAACCATTCTGTTTCTCCTAGTTTCTTTGGAACTGTTGCTTCTTGATCAGTGTTAAGGTTGTGCAAGAGAACGATCAAGTGTTCTGGTATACCCATGCTTCTTAATGTGGCCCAGAGTTTAGTGTAGCTGGCTTTAAAAAAAAACTTTGGACAATTTCCTGGAGAAAAAGTCCATAAACCATTCTACCTTTCTCCATTGGGAAAATTGGCCATTTAGCCTATCCTCTGCTTTCTATCTTTTAACCAGTTCCTGATGCACAATAGTACACTGCCTCCTATCCCATGGCTTTTTAATTTCACTGAAAGTCTCTCATGAGGGACCCTGTCAAAGACTTTCTGAAAATCCAGATACAATATATATCAACTGACTCACTTTTGTCTGTTTATTCACACCTTCAAAGAAACATAACAGATTAGTAAGACAAGACCTTCCTTGTCTAAAGCCATGTTGGCTGTCTCCCATTAAGCCATGACTATCTACATGTTCAGTAATTTTGTTCTTTATAATGCTTTCTACCATTTTTCCTGGTACTGACGTCAGCCTCACAGGTCTGTAATTTCCTGGATAACCCCTGGAACCCTTCTTAAAAATTGGCATTACATTGGCCATCCTCCAAACTTCAGATATTAATGATGATTTTAATGATACTTCACAGATTACTAATAGTAGGTCTGCAATCTCATATTTATTTATTTATTTATTTATTTATTTTATTTACATTTTCTTATATACCGCACTATTCGGCATCAGTGCGGTTTACATAGAACATAAATTCAGACAGGAAAACATGTGCCTGAGTTTACAATTAACCGGATAACAAACTTGTATCATAGGAAGCGGTCACAATTAACAGGACAGTAAAACTTGGATAACAAGGATAACTATTTACACCTTAGAATCATGGGACAAATGTAGCATGTAATTGAATGGTCACGGCACCTGGCTAATAGTATTCTCCTGGCACACCAGGTGATTTGGTGTTGCTACAACTATTTGAGTGGGGTGTGGATCAGTGTTCTCTGGGAAGTATTTGAGAAATAGGTAGTGATTGAGGGCTTTTCTAAACTGGGGTAGGTTGGTGATTGCTCTGATGTTTGTTGGTAATGCATTCCAGAGTCTTGGCGCACAGAGTCTGAAAGCCCTATTTGCTGTTGTTGAGGTGCATCTTGTTAATTCTCGTGGAATCATTAGGGTATTTATTGCTGTTCAGTTCTTTCAGCACCCTTGGATGTGTACCATCCGGTCCAGGTGATTTGCTACTCTTCAGTTTATCAAATAGTTGTAATACACCTACCTGGTATATCGATATTTCTTTCAATTCTTCGGCGGCATCACTTTTAAATACCATTTCAATCATGGATAACATCCCTACATCTTCTTCAGTAAAGAGTGAAGCAAAGAATTCATTCAGTCTCTCTGCTATGGTCTTGTCTCCTCTTAGGTGCCCCTTTTACCCCTCTATCATCTAATGGTCCAACTGACTGACAGGTTTTTTGCTATGAATGTACTTGAAAAAGTCTTTCTTACGAGTTTTTCTTCCATAGCATGCTTCTACTTAAATTCTCTCTTTGCCTGCTTTATTAATGCCTTGCATCTAACTTGCCAGTACCCATGATCTTTCCAGTTTTCGTCATTTGGCTCTTTTTTCCTTTTCCTGAAAGCTACTTTTTTAACAACAGCCTCTCTGACCTCACCTTTAAACCATGCTGGCAGTTTTTTGGACTTCCTTCCACTTTTCTTAAAGCGTGGAGTACAGCTGGTTTAGGCTTCCAAGATAGTGTATTTAAACAACACCCATGCTCGATGTAAATCTTTAACCTTTGCATCTGCTCCTTTTAATGTTTTTCTTAAATATTTTCTCATTTTATTATAGTCTCCCTTTTGAAAGTTAAAAGATAGTACTGTGGATTTCCTTACCGTTCATTAAATCAAACGTGATCATACTATGATCACTTTTGCCAGATGGCCCCGGCACCCTTATCTCGTGAACCAGATCTTGTGTTCCACTAAGGACTAGGTCCAAAATGGCTTCCCCTCTGGTCGGTTCATGAACCAGCTATTCCAAGAAGCAGTCATTTATGTCATCTAGGAACTTTATCTCCCTAGCATGTCCTGCCATGACACTGACCCAGTCGATACCGGGGTAATTGAAATCACCCATTATTATTACTGTGCTTTAAATTTTGTTAGCTTCCCTGATTTCTTTTAGTGTTTCATCATCCATTTGTTCATTCTGGCCAGGCAGTCGATAGTACACCCCAACTGCCATCGCCTTCCACTTCCCCTTTTACATGGAATTTCAATCCATAGAGATTCTACAGTGAATTTTGTTTTCTGCAAAACTTTAATCATTTGAGAATCAATGCCCTCTCTAACATAGAGTACAACCCCTGCCCCAATTTGATCTGCTCTATCATTATAATATAGTTTGTACCCAGGAATCACAGTGTCCCACTGGTTGTTCTCTTTCCACCAGGTCTCTAACATACCAATCATATCTAACCTCTCATTTAGTACTATATATTCTAACTTTCCCATCTTATTTTTAGACTTCTAGTATTTGCATACAAGCATTTTAGATGTATTTTACTCATATTAATCTGGTTATCAGAAGGCAGCGGTAATTTGGAATCTTTAAGCTTTGTCTGCTCTGTACTCAAGGGCATTTGGGCTGCTTTTGTCTTTATTGGAATCTCTCTGCTGATATGCCCCAACTTCAATCTTTCTAGTATCCTTCAAGGATACATTGTTCTGAACCATGTGCTCCTGGGCAACTGTTGGCTCTCCCCTATTATCTAGTTTAAAAGCTGCTCTATCTCCTTTTTAAAGGTTAATTCCAGCAGCCTTGGTTCATTCCGGTTAACGTGGAGCCCATCACTTTTGAAGAGCCCCTCCATTCCCCAGAATGATTGTTCCCCAGTTCCTAACAAATCCAAAACCCTCTTCCTTGCACCATCATCTCATCCATGCATTGAGGCTCTGGAGCTCTGCCTGCCTTTTGAGTCCTGCGCGTAGAACAGGAAGAGTTTCGGAGAATGCTACCCTGGAAGTTCTGCATTTGAACTTCCTACCTAGAAGCCTAAATTTAGTCTCCAGAACCTACCTACTAAATTTTCTTATGTCATTTGGTACCGATATGTACCAAGACAGCAAACTCCTCCCCAGCACTATCTAAGACCTTGTCTAGGTGGTGTGTGAGGTCCACTACTTTTGCACCAGGCAGGCATGTTACCGGGTGATCCTCATGTCCACCAGCAACCCAGCTATCTACATGCCTAATGATCAAATCACCAACTATAACAGCTGTCCTAACCCTTCCCACATGGCCCTGGAGAAACCACCTCAGTGCGAGAAGGTTTTACATTACCTGATTTGATTAAAATTAAAGCTTTTTGCTGATACTAGGCCCTGACTGCGTAATAAATTTAACCAGAAAGCTCTCTGCTGGGTTTTAAACTTAAACTGAAAGCTACCTGTTGAGTTTTTTATTTAACTACAACCTCTTTGCTGACACTAGGCCCTGACTGATTTAACAAATTCACTCTTAAAATTCTAATGAAGGATAGGAAGGTTAGATGGGATTAGGGAATCAGCTAATTTCAGCAGAAGGTGAGCAGGCCAAGGGTTAAAGGGCGGAGGAGGAGTGAACTGAGACGAGCACAATCCTCAGAGGTAAGGATAGGAGAAGAGCACCAGGTGAAGGAGAGGGAGGAGGGGATGGAGAACCAAAGAAGGCAGCTAGGAGGGGAATGGAGGAAAAGGGGAGTAGGAAGGGAAAAGAGAGGGCTAGGGGATGGGAAGAACAAAGATTCAAGATCTTGTGATGAAGAAATGGAAGCTTCAGGAAATGGAAGAAGAAGGGGGCAGTGATGTTACAACAGCAGGAGCAAGAAAATCCAGGATCTGAAAGAGCTTCTGAGGTTTATTGGAAAAAGGTTTTTGAACAAAGGAAGAATGGACAGAGTGCAGGGAAGATCTGTAGGAGGAAGCCTAGTCATTCTAGAGAGTGTGGCAGGAGAAGGATATTTGCACCAAAGGCAATCAGTGCAACAGAACTGTCAATGGAGAAGATGAAAGTCATGATACCAGGGCTTATGATTAGAGTGATTTGGGCAGACAGGGCAATGAGGAGGGACCTGATCCAAGGATAACAATGAAGGAGAGATTTTAGGAGAATTTTGGGGGTGGAAGGGGGAGGGAAGAAAAGGGGACAAGATAGCAAGATAATGATCATACCAGGGAATAGGATGGGCAAGGGGAGAGGTGGGCTGAGGGAGAGAGGAGGGGGTAAAGTAGACAAGATCAAGGGTATGGCCGGCTTGTGAGTTGGGTGATAGACCATTTGAGAGAAACCGAGATGCACCATGAGATCAGGGCGATCAGGGTGAGGATCAGAGGAAGGAGGGAAGTTGAAATCATCTAATATGTCCAGCAATGTGGTACAGTGAAGCTCAAGCCTGGTTTTAATCTACAAGGGATCAGAGAGCCAGGAACGAGAGTTGGGAAGTGGCATTGGTCTTGAAAAGCTGATATTTCTGGTCCCTGCTAAGATCCAGACTATACAGATCCAGTCTATAGTGAAGACGTCAGGGGAACTTGGAGAAGAAGAGGTGAAGCTGGAAAAAGAGGAAGGGGAATGAGAGACTAGAATGTTGAAGAGGAAAGAGAATTGCTCTGATCCAGGCTTCTTTAGTAATAGGTGAACTTGGTAATTAAATGTTGATGATGGGAATGAAAGGGGGTGGAGGGTAGAGGCCGGTAGGAGAGTAAAGGAGGGACTGAGAGGAAAGATGGAGCACTGGGAAGCTCAATTTTAGGTGGTAAGGAGGAATAAATGGAGAAATCGAGAAGAGATGGTGCTAAGAGCAATAGAGAGAAGAACTGAGGGACGGAAACTGAAAGAGGAGAGAAATGGGGAGTGGGGAGGGGTACTAGGAGAAAGGGAAGGTGACATGCAGGGAGGATGGAGAAGGGGTGCTTGGAAGAAAAGGATGATGAGCCTTAGGAAGGGGTGGCTTTGGGAGGTGGAGGACAATAGAGCACTAGGAAATGGGTAGAGAGTGCTCTAGTTAAAGGGATGCTAAAGGGGACTGGGAGAACACTGCAGAGGGGCATTGGGTGGAGGGGGAAGGGGGAAGGGAATACTGGGAGGATAAGGTTGACAGAATGGGGTTAGGAAGAGGGAAGAGAGAAAGTTGGGAGAGCCAACTTGATTGAGAAATCATGAGGTTGAGAAATAAAAAGACAGAGGAATAGAAAAGAGTAAGTTAGACCTGTGGAAGTCCTGATGAGAGATGTAAAGAAAGGAGAAAAGTGAAGAGGTGGGAATGGAGAGAAGGGCAGGACAAAAGTGAAAAGAAGGCAAGAAGTAAACAAGAGATAATAATATAGCTGTGAGATATAGAACGTGAGTGCAGGAGTAATCTAGTGGTTAGAGCAACTGCCTGGTACCCAGAAGATTGAACAGTTTACATTGAACAAATAGAGTTACATAGAACAATATATAAACTATAAACTATATAGAGGGAACATATCACAAGATCAAGGGTTTGAGTCGCACTGGCACTCCTTGTGACCTTGGGCAAGTCATTTTACCCTCCATTGCCATTACAGTGATTGTGTAGAGGGCTCTAGCAGTTTTATGAGGTGACCCTTATAACATCCAGCATTGGGAGGTCTCTTTTTCTCAGTGAGGTACTAGTAGGAGTCGTCATCCTCACCTTGGAGAGAAGACTGCATGATGGAAATACTTCAGTGCAAGGGCGGTTTTCTTTCCTTTGGTTGGCTAAGCCAATGCGCCTGCAATATCTTAAAATAAGGAGCCAGAGGTGGGAGAAGGAAGATCAAGGTTGTCTCTTACCCAGGAAAGGAATCGGAGGACAAGCTTAGGAGCTCGCATCAGTAATGTCAGGACTCCGCAGGAAGAGGTGCCCATTGCCTGCTTCCAGTCTCCAGCACGTGACTGGTGTCCTCTGCAGACTTCATTTCCCTTACATTAGGGACATTCCCATCGGTAGTCAAAGCCAGCCCAACATTAGGCAAACTAGGGAGTCGCCTAGGGCAACAGCTTCTTGGAGGGGTGGGGAGAAGCAAAGAGCAGAGCATTCAAAACTAAACAATAGATTCTCACAGCCGGCGGGGAGGGGGGGGGGGGAAGGAATAAGGCTTAAAGTTTGTCTAGGGCACCAACTCTGGGCCCAGCCCTGTTGGTAGTTTAAGAATTGAGAGTCAGGTGGAATGAACTGGTGTTTTTGACATTGTTACACTCTGAAACATATTAATTTCTACTTGCTCCAACTCTTTGAAGACTTCAACTTTACTCCCTGTGTTCAGAAATAAAACCTGGATGGGACTAACACTCACTATAAGTGGGAGCAAGAGGAGAGAGCAACCCCAGGGGCCAACAACCTCTCAGCTCTACTGATTCTGACCTTCGAACCCCATATCGCAAGGGTGGGAGCTCTAATATACTCATTGTAGATCAAGAGGAATAGGCACTTGCCCCAGCACCCAATACTCCCTTTCAATATCATTTACCCAACAGCAATGGACAGATGTGCACACCCTGAAACAAATGAGAGCGCCGAAGGTCACTGCTATCCACCTTAACTCTGCTCCTGTAGCCTTCCACTTTATGGCTCCTAAATTTAGGAATTCAGCTCTAATCAATTTTAAAAGACGCTAATTCATGATCTTTATTCCCATGGAGGCCAATTCTGAGATGTGCGTCCCCGAGCTGTCGAGACATCCAGATGGGCCGGAGATGCACCCGATTCTGCTCCCGTGAGGGTCTAGACGGCCCCGCAGGTGCAGAATTGCAACAGAAGGCCAGGATGTCCAGGATGTGCCCAGTTCAGGCACCCTGGGCGTCCCAGCCTGGCTCCTGCATGGAGCAGCAGTGGCATGGTGTCCATGCAGTTGCTGCAATCACCAGCTGAACCCCAAAATCTCCTTTCCCTGCAGGCGACCCCTGATTGGGCATTCTATGGCCAGGGTCAGGCCACGGGGATCCCTTTCCACGCCCTCACTTACCTTTGGCGCCCCAGGTCTGGCATCCCCTGATGTCCAGGGGGACTTATTCCACTTCTGAGGTTGACATGGCTGACCCCGGACATACAGGGCTGGCCTCAGAATTGGCCATGTACATCCATGGTGATGACGCCGCCCACTGCCCGTCCTCGTTCGTCCCTCGGCCCATCCCCTCCCACCCATGAACAGAGCTCCCTGCACAACTTGCATCTACGTACAGGGAGCTTTGTTCCCGCCAGCGCAATCCAGGCATTTAGTGGCCCAGAATGACCCTTTAAAAAGCTGACCCCAGGTGACCATTTGAATTTCACATGGTACATGCTTGAGGTGGGACTGCACCTTGTCTCTTCCGTTTTCGTCATTTTTTCTCATCTATCTACAATTGTCTACTTCCAGCAGAACTAGTGTAAGGTTATGTGTTCATGAAATCTCACTCTTCCAGATTCCTGCAAGTTGCGCATATGCCCACAAGTCCCCAAACATCTATCTGCTTTCAGGGCAAGCATTGCCATTACCATACGTACCTTGGGCTGTTGTTGTCGTAGCGGTCTGTAGAAAAAGAAATGAAATAGGTTGAAACATATTGATATGATGAATGCAGTTTTCCTCTCCTTCTTTCCATACACACCCCTCTCCCCACTCCATACTTCTTAACCGCACCTTTTATGCCTGCAAAGGAAGACAGTTGTCCTCCGACCTAAACCATTCCCCTCCACACACTTCAACAGCATCATCCCAAGTAGGAGAGTTACTCATTATAGCCACTGACTATTGCAGAAATCTTAGTGTGTCACTGGTTTGAAAGAAACATGAAACATGAAAGATGACATGAGAGAAAATCCACCGGACCTTTATAGTCTGTGCTTCGCGTCTCTTGTGTTACAGGCTCAGACCCTCTTTAATGGAAACAGAGAGGATGCCCTTGGGAGAGAGTGAATCAAGGTGACTGCTGTGGGTCCTGCCTTTGACATCAGGTTAGCAGGCAATGTTCCCACTAACGCAAGTCCTTGCTTTGTCCCAGAAGCAGCTATTTGCTCTCTTCTGATATGATCAGTGCTGCATGTCAGCTGCTACAGTCAGGCACATAGTACCTACCTGTAAGGCAATTGCTGCTGCTGTGTTTTATACGGGAAAGAGACAGGGCCAGGTTGGCAGAGAAGATCCCCCTCCCCCCTTCCCTACCCAGAGGTGCTGCCCACAGAGCTAGTGACTGGACTCTGTTGGCCAGTATCTGGAATCTGGGGGAACAGAAAACAGCTATTTTACTTATTGTGCCCTCCAGACTGCTGCCTCTTCCTCACCCCTCCCCTGGCAGCATGCAGAGAACCAGAGAAGAGGGGTGAACTAAGACCAGAATGGACAAAGCACAGCACATAGAGCTCTTCTGCTTGCTAATGAACCCTTCCCCCCTCATCTCCTGTCCTATGGAGGGAAGAGATGGAGGGAGGGCGAGCCTAGAGAAGGGAGAGCAGAGAATGGGGTGAGATATTGGGGAGGAGAGGAAGGGGGAGGAATCATACAGTCTCCTCCTACTCCCTGAAGTCAGCAACCCAAACTTGAACCGTTTCAATGGGGAGGGTGTATGAGAGAGAGCCAGAGAGGGTACGTGGGGGGGGGGGGGGGGGAAGGATGATGGGAATGGGGGTTAGTGTGAATCAGAGGACATGATGGGGAAACAGGCGAGAGATCATTTATACTTTATATAGTTACTCTGGCGTAACAGGGCAACTTTATATCAGCTGGGTGGTAATCTTTGTTTAGCATTGAAAATCTGTTACAGGAAGAGAGCATTTCCCGCTCTAGGACCTCCTTGAGGGAACAACTTTCCAGACGAGAGTCGTCATGAATGTTGATATGGCAGGGGGCACCTGGGGATGTTACCAGTTGTGCATTGTATTGGTGTGTTTATAGTCTGGGCCTTTACAGTTAGAAATCGTAAGGTTAGTATTTTGCTTCTGTTGAAAATCATCTTGAGATTTTGTTAGTGCTGATGAACAAATCAGTGAACATAAATAAAGCTTCCCTTCTGTCATTTGGATAAGGGAATCAGACTGGTGTGGGAGACCACTAGCTGGAATGGGAGTAAAAACCAGTTTTTAAATTCAGGCCTTTGGAGGCTGAGCTCAGGGGGGTCAACATGGCCGAGCGTTCTGGAGGTCTGTCCTCTCATTTTCTCTGGTTTGCCTTTTCCAGCTATTTTGCCCCCCTTTAGTAAAATGTCTCCTCCTCTCTTAGATCCTTCTTTCCTTTTTATGTACACTACTTTGTACCTATTGAATAGCCAGCAAGAAAATAGATTATGCTATTAAGGGGCATGTTTACTTAAGTGTGCCATGCAGTTAATGCTCGTTCAGCATGTGGTAACTGTTAACAACAGTCCGCAGTAACTTATCGTGCTAGCATGACAGTTTCCATGCGCGAATTCCTATATTAATCACTCTTGCATAATGGGGCAGGGAATGCAGAATTTAGAATGGGTGTAGATCGCATAGGGAACATTATTGCGCATTAACTGTCAATGTTTCAATTGTAGCACAGGTACACCTAAAACCACCTCAGTTGCAAATGGCCTTAATGCATGGTAGGGGCTTTTCCCTGTGGTAAGTCCAGGGGACATTAGCCCTTCCCTGAGAATTACCTCAAAGCTTTTGCAGTTTTATTGCTTGTTTGTACTCAAAATGCGCCCTAAATGCAAAATACACTTACTGCACTTTAGTAAACATCTCCCTAAGCTAAACTAAACATCCTGCTGTTCAGTGCGGATATGGGCTTCTTTGCACAAATTCCTCTTAGTAAATGTTTCCGCTTCCTGTCGCTGCTAGAAATAATATCTTTGGGTAATTGATGTTTCATAATTGTGAAAACAGACTTGCCGACTTTCTACACTGTATATGATTTACTTTTTTACTTAATTTTAACTAAATCATAACTCTGACCCAAAATGTTCTTAACATTTGAACCTTCTGATAACTAGTCAAACTGCATTGGCCATGGAGTAATCATAAGAACATAAGATATGCCTTCCTGGGTCAGATCAAGGTCCATCAAGCCCAGTATCCTGTTTCTAACAGTGATCAGTCTAGGTCACAAGAACCTGGCAGGTTCCCCAGAAAACACAGGTTCCACAATGCTTGTATTCGGAGAAGCAGTGGATTTCCTGGGTCCCCTTTAATAATACTTTACGTACCTTTCCCCCAGGAACTTGTCCAAAACTTTTTTAAACCCAGCTATTGTACACTAACAGCTTTTACTACATCCTCCAGTAAAGAATTCCAGAGTTTGATTATGCGTTGAGTAAGATTTTTTTTTATCTTATTAGTCTTAAATAGGTTACACTTTAGCTTCAGTGCATGACCTCTAGTCTTTTTATATTTTGATGGCATAAACAATCAATCTACATTTACCCATTCCACTCCGTTAATTCATTTATAGACCTCTATCATTTCTCCCCACAGCAGTCTCTTTTCCAGGTTGAAGAGCCCTAACCTTTTTAACCTTTCCTCACAGAGGTATCCTTCCATCCCCTTTACCATTTTGGTGGCTGTACCTTTTCTAACAACACTAAATCCTTTCTAAGATATGGCAACCAGAATTGCACACAATCTAGAAATGCCCTCACACTGCATTGTAGATAGATTATGTATATAGTTAACCCAGTTATCCAAGTTTGTACTCCTGTTCAATGTAAAACCTGACAGTTTGTCGTTATGGTCGTTGTTGTTATGATGTAAACCGCGCTGATTCTAAATAGCGCGGTATATAAGAAACTGTAATAAATAAATAAATAAATAAATAAATAAATATTCAAGGTGCGGTCACACCATGGAACGATACAGAGAATTATAATATCCTTTGTTTTATTCTCATTTCCTTTCCTTATGATTTCTAGAATTTTATTTGCTTTCTTGGCCGCCACTGCATACTGGGTGGAGGGCTTCAACATGTTATCCACGATGATGCCTAAATATTTTTCCTGGGTGGTGGTTCCTAATGTGGAACCTTGCATTGTGTAATCATAGTTTGGGTTGTTCTTTCCTAGGTTTATAACTTTGCACTTGTCCACATTAAATTTCATCTGCCATTTGGATACCTAGTCTTCCAATTTATCAAGATCCTCTTGCAATTTTCCGCAATCCTCATGGGTTTTTAACAACTTTGAATTATTTTGTGTCATCTGCAAATTTGATTACCTCACTCGTTATTCCCATTTCCAGGTCATTTATGGATACATTAAAAAAAAAACAGCGGATCCAGCACAGATCCTTGGGACACTCCATTATTCACTTTTCTCCATTGGGAAAATTGGCAATTTAGCCTTACTCTCTGCTTTCTATCTTTTAGCCAGTTCCTGATGCACAATAGTACCCTGCTTCCTATCCCATGGCTTTTTAATTTCACCAAGAGTCTCTCATGAGGGACCTTGTCAAAGACTTTCTGAAAATCCAGATACACAATATCAACTGACTCACCTTTGTCTACCTGTTTATTCACACCTTCAAAAAGACATAACGGATTAGGAAGACAAGATCTTCCTTGGCTAAAGCCATGTTGCCTGTCTCCCATTAAGCCAAGATCATCTACATGTTCAGTAATTGTGTTCTTTATAAGAGTTTCTACTATTTTTCCTGGTACTGACATCAGGCTCACCAGTCTGTAGTTTCCTGGATCACCCCTGGAACCCTTTTTAAAAATTGGCATTACATTGGCCATCCTCCAATCTTCAGGTATTACAGATTATTTTAATGATAGTTCATAGATTACTATTAGCAGGTCTGCAATCTCATATTTCAGTTCTTTCAACACCCTTGGATGTATAGCATCCGGTCCAGGTGATTTGCTACTCTGCAGTTTATCAAATAGTTGTAAGACATCTTCCAAGTTTATCAATATTTCTTTCAATTTTTCTATGGCATCACCTTTAAATACCATTTCAGTCATGGGTAGCATCCCTACATCTTTCTTAGTAAAGACCAAAGTAAAGAAACCATTCAGTCTTTCTGCTATGGCCTTGCCCCTCTTATTCCTTTTTACCCCTCTGTTATCTAATGGTCCAACTGACTCTTTCACAGGATTTTTGGTATGAATGAACTTGAAAAAGTCTTTATTCTGCATTTTTGCTTCCACAGCTAGCTTCTTCTCAAATTCTCTCTTTGCCTGCCTTATAAATGCCTTGCATCTAGCTTGCCAGTGCTTATGTTGTTTCCAGTTTACGTCATTTGGCTTCCTTTTCCATTTCCTGAAAGATGCCTTTTTGACAACAACAGCTTGTCTGACCTCAAACCATGCTGGCAGTTTTTTAGACTTCCTTCCACTTTTCTAAAAGCGTGGAATACAGCTGGTCTGGGCTTTCAAGATAGTATTTTTAAACAACACCCATGCTTGATGTAAATCTTTAACCTTTGCAACTGCTCCTTTTAGTTTTTTCTCAACTATTTTCTTTATTTTATCATAGTCTCCCTTTTGAAAGTTAAAAGGTCATATTGTGGATTTCCTTGCCATCCTTCCTCAATTTATTAAATCAAATGCAATCATGCTATGATCACTATTGCCCAGTGACTCCAACACCCTCATCTCTTGCACTAGATCTTGTGTTCCACTAAGGACTAGGTTCAAAATGGCTTCCCCTCTTGTCAGTTCATGAACCAGCTGCTCATTTATTTATTTCATCTAGAAACTTTATATCCTTAGTATATGCTGCCATGACACTGATCTAGTCAATACTAGGGCAATTGAAATCACCCATTATTATTACTGTGCTGTAACTTTTGCTAGCTTCCATGATTTCATCATCCATTTGTTCATTCCGGGCAGGTGGTCAATAGTACACCCCCCACTGCCATTGCTTTCTGCTTCCCCTTCCCCTTTTTACATGGAATTTCAAACCATAGAGATTCTACTGTGTATTTTGCTTTCTGCAAGACTTTAATCCTTTGTGACCTTATGTCCTCTCTAACATAGAGTGCTTCCCCTCCACCAATTTGATCTGCTCTTTCATTACGATATAGTTTTTACCCAGGTATCACAGTGTCCCACTGGTTATCCTCCTTCCACCATGTCTCTGAGATACCAATCATATTTATTTATTTATTTATTTACAATCTCTTATATACTGCGCTATTCTGCATCAGTGCGGTTTACATTGAACAAACTGAAATTACATTGAACAGGGCATTATAACTTGGAGATAACTATTTTACAGGGAACATGGGCTATGGAAGGTTAAGTGGCTTGCCCAAGACCACAAGGAGCACCTGTGGGACTAGAAACTCCAGTCCTTCCGGCCCAAGGTTGCTGTCCTCTAGTGGGATTTGAACCCCCGACTTTCCGGCCTGAAGTACCTTGCCCCAACCACTAGGCCACTCCTCCACTCCATATCTAACCTCGTATCTACTGCTATATATTCTAAATCTCCCATCTTATTATTTAGACTTCTAGCATTTGCATACAAGCATTTTAGAGGTTGTGTTTTATTCATATTAATCTGGTTATCAGTAGGCAGGGGTAATTTGGAATCTTTAAGCTCTGTCTGCTCTGTACTTAAGGGCATTTGGGTTACTTTTGTCTTTACTGGAACCTTTTTGTCGATATGCCCTAACTTCTATCTTTGGCTAGTATCCTTCAAGGATACATTGTTCTGAACCATGCACTCTTGGGCGACTGTTGGTTTTCCCCTCTTATCTAGTTTAAAAGTTGCTCTATCTCCTTTTTAAAGGTAAATGCCAGCAGCCTTGTTCCGTCCCGGTTAAGGTGGAGCCCATCCCTTTGGAAGAGCCCTCCTTTTCCCAAAATGTTGCCCAGTTCCTCAAAAATCCAACTGGGAGAAAATCATACACGTGATACTCAGTGCAAAAGATTAGAAAGCCCCCATCTCGCTGTTGGACTGCTGTCTGCATCTTAGCTTAAGGTTGTGTTTAGATCTTTAAGTTGTTTACTTACTTAAGTTTTGCTGGGGATATTTATAATAAGAAAACTATATCTAATATGTTTAATGGACTTTGTTCACCTCAACATTAATTAATCTTAGCTCCTTAATGTATGCCTGATGAGGATAAACAGCTGCACCTGAGAGCGAATATGGGCTCCTCCTTCCCTTTAAGAGGTTTAAGCACCTATAAAGCTATGATTATTGCAGGGGTGGGTGGGAGTTAAGGAGGGAGAGTGGGAAAGAAGACTTATTAAAGTTGGCTGCTACATAGTGCCCTGTCCTGTACTTCTAGGTAAAGGTTTACCAAT
The DNA here is from genome assembly GCA_033557465.1 of Ichthyophis bannanicus. NCBI lineage: Eukaryota > Metazoa > Chordata > Amphibia > Gymnophiona > Ichthyophiidae > Ichthyophis > Ichthyophis bannanicus. The sequence continues at coordinate 376,083,869 of CM066039.1, read as the reverse complement.
CTCTTGGATGATTCACAGAGCTCTAGGTTTGATAGAAGGGGCCTTTTAAATTGCCCCTTTGATCTGCCACTTGCCTTTAATACCTATTTCAGGCAACTTCACAGATCTTTTGCCTCCTAATTGGAAGGGCTCTTTGTAAAGCTCACTAGAAACAAGTTTATTTTTCTTTCTACTCAGAGACTATTCTACTTGTATGCTGAGCTATATTCTGATTTGATTTAAGTTAAAAAAGCTCTCTAGAAACAAATTTATTTCAGTAACTATTTGCTCTATTTTATTTTCTAGGTTAAGCTAAACTCTGATTTGATTTAAATGAAAAGCTCGCTAGAAACAAATTTATTTCAAAGTCTATTTACTCTTATTTTATGTTCTATGCTTCGACTTAAAGCTCACTGGTGGTACTAAAACCTGACTGACTTAGCAAAAACACAGATTTCTAAGATTGATCAGCTCTAACTCCAAGAAGTCCCTTTTACCCCAATTGAAAATGAATGTGTGAAAATAACTGAAAACACTCAAATTCAGAAAAACTCATGAAAAAACTTAAAATGAGCCAAAGGTTTCTTGTCTGTGCTTGAGGTGATGTTCCATGACAGGACCAAGGAACACTCCCTATCCAGTGTAACATAGTAACATAGTGTCTGACGGCAGATAAAGACCAGTATGGCCCTTCTAGTCTGCTCGGCAAGGTGGTAAGAGTAGGTGCACCTGCCGCTCCGTGCAGGTCACCTCTCCCCATGCCTTTGTTTAGGGGTGTACCCACTGCTCCGTGCAGGTCACCCCTATTTGCTGAGATATAAGATATAGTTAAGTTTCTTTTGATTTTATCCTGTTGCTATAAAGGGATCCACAGTGTCAGTCCCATGCCAGTGTGAGGCAGAGTTACCTTCACCTTCCTGCCTCTAGCTACTCGCCTCTTCATTGCAATACACTAAAGGTTTCTCCAGCCCTCTTCACCTTTGCTGCTCAAAATGTATCTAAATTCTAAAGCAAGCATTGAATAGGGTTACCGTCGTAGGCCATGCTGTGGTGGTATCCTGTGCCTGTATGTGAGACACCCAGGTCAGGAGCAGCCCCAGACTCAGTACCAGCATTGGTCTCATGGTTCCAGCTCTCCTCTCGCTGATCTGAGACACTGTCCAGCAGCTCAGTGATGTGGCCCAGTCCCTGCAGAGAGCTCCGTATTTATACCATTCACTGCAGGGGCAGCGCACACCTGCCGTCATTCATATGACATATTGCACAACAGGAACAATCAGAGTTTTTCTTGGCCCTTAGTATGTCCTACAAAAAAACAGAAAAAATAGGAGAAAACAAAGAAACACTGAGAGCTAAGAAACATGTCTTCCTTTTTCTGGAAAGCTGGACCAAGATGAGGAAGAGGGCAGATAACAGCCTGGTTCCAAACACTAGGGCAATCTGAGTATAGCACTTGGTTTGCCACATTCAGAAGGCACTAGGACTGGATTGGTTTAATTTCTGGTTAAAACATTGTCTCTCCTAATTAGTGTTGTCAGAAGCCAGGCAAAAGCGCTCCCCCAGGAATAATCCCTTCCACAAGCACGGACTCCTTACATATTCTCTCAGCACTGCCAGTGTCAGCCCCAGGACGCGAGATGGAGGATACTTCATGAAGGTTGGAGGAGTCACAAGGAGCCACAGGATGGAGATGGCTTCATTCGGGTCCATTTTGTGAGAACCCCATGCAGGCCCTGGAAGGGCCTGATTCTCTCCTCATTCTGTTATGTCTTTCTATGGCATTTGACACTATTGACCATGAGATTTTATTATAAAGTCTAGAAGAATTAGTTTACAGGGAACCATTTTGAATTGTTTCAGTGTTTCTTGGAAGAGAGGTTTGTAGATAATTTTATGTAACGAAAAATCTGCACGCTCAGGCATTTGTATGAGCAACTCCTAGGACTGTGTAACATTGCCCATTTTTATAGGCGCAATTCACTAAGGACCTAATTCTCTGAGGCAAATAGCAGGACTGTACATCCCGGTAGGACGTGCAGCCCTGCTATTCACTCCAGCTGTATTTTGTCACACAGTATCCCACACGCCCAGAGCCACAATGCGGGGAGAGCACAGGCGGCAGGACATACAGGGCTGATTCAGCTCACGGCCCTGTATATCCTGCGGGAGGGGGACAGACATGCTGCTTATTCCACCGGGAGGCGGTATTAGAAGGGACAAGGTTGGCGATCAGGCTAAGAGACCATCTTCGAGGCAGGGTCAAGCTTCTGGTAGGATACCACTAAGAGGAGAGGCTTATGAGATTAGGGCTCTTCAACCTGGAAAAGAGATGGCTGAGGGGAGATATGATAGAGGTCTATAAATTAATGAATGGAGTGGAACAGGTAAACGTAGATCAATTGTTTACACCATCAAAAGTAGAAAGACTAGGGGACATGCAATGATGCTACAATGTAACCCATTTAAGACTAATAAGAGAAAATATTTTTTCACTCAACGTGTAATCAAACTCTGGAATTCGTTACCAGAGTTCCAAGCTGTTAGTGTTGTTGTTAAGTGCCATCGAGTCAGTGTTGACTCATTGTGACCCTCTGGATAGTTGTCCTAAATTGTGTTCGGTCTTCAGCCAGGCGGTTCATTGTTGACAGACTGGGACCCGTAGCTGCTGTTATTGTATCGATCCATCTCATTGCTGGCCTTTCTCTTTTGCGTTAACGTTCTACCTTGCCAAGCATGATGTCTTTCTTTAATGATCTCTCTCTTCGCATGATACGTCCAAAGTATGAAAGTCGAAGTCTTGTCATCTGAGTTTCTAAGGAAAGCTTAGGTTTGATCTCCTCTAATACTGAGTGGTTTGTTCTTTGGGCCTGGTATACGCAGTATTCGCCACCAGCACCATGATTCAAAGACATCAATTTTCTTCCTGTCTATATTTTTCACTGTCCAGCTTTCACATTCATGTCATGTTATTGAAAATACCATGGCTTGAACGAATCGAATCTTTGTATGGAGAGAGACATCTCTGCTCTTGACAATCTTGTCTAGGTCTTTCATAGCCATTCTGCCAAGAGCAATGCGTCGCCAGATTTCTTGACTGCTTGTTGCTTCTTTATTGATAGTTGATCCAAGTAGGTTAAAGTTGTCCACGATCTCAATTTCTTCTCCTTCAGCGATGAACTTGTTGATTTTGCCACTTGTCATGATCTTTGTCTTCTTTATATTAAGGTGCAGGCCCATTTTGAAACTATGTTCTTTGATCGTGAGAAGCAAATACTTCAGATCATCTTCACTTTCAGCCAGTAATGTGGTATCATCAGAATAGCGAAGGTTGTTGTTGAGTCTTCCACCAATCTTCACACCTCTGTTGTCTTCATACAATCCTGCTTCTCTGATGATTTGTTCTGCATATAAATAAAACAGGTAGGGGGAAGGTATGCTGCCTTGTCTTACACCTTTGCTTATTTTAAACCATTTGGTTTCTCCTTGTTCCGTTTGAACTGTTGCTTCTTGATCAATGTACAGATTGTGCAAGAGAACAATCAGGTGTTCTGGCATACCCATGCTTCTTAATGTGGCCCAGAGCTTCCCATGGTTTACACAGTCAAAAGCCTTGATATAGTCGACAAAGCACAAATAGATATCCTTTTGGTATTCTTTAGTCTTTTCAAGGATCCCTCTCACATCCGCGATGATGTCTCTCGTTCCTCGCCCTTTCCTGAACCTTGTTTGCACATCAGGTAGTTCTTGTTCCAGGTATGGTTGTAGTCTCTGTTGAATAATCTTCAGTAGAATCTTGCTGGCATGTGGGATCAGAGCGATTGTGCGATAATTTCCACAGTCAGTTGGATCACCTTTCATTAGTATTGGTATAAACACAGATCTTTTCCAGTCAGTTGGCCATGATGTTGTCTTCCAAATTTCCTGGCAGAGCCTTGTAAGTATGGTAAGAGATGCATCAGAATGCTGTAATACTTCTATGGGAATGCCATCAATGCCTGGTGCTTTGTTCTTTGATAAGGCTTTCAATGCTACTTCAACTTCTTTTTCATCACCAATGGTTCCAGATCATAAGGTACAGAATGAAACGGTTGTTGGTCCACTTGATCTTTATCATATAAAAACTCTGTATATTCTTTCCACCTTTTCTTGATCTTCTCAGCATCATTCAACATAGAACCTTGAGCATCTTGTAACATTCCAATTCGAGGCTGGAATTTTTTCTTTAACTCTCGTAGCTTTAGGAAAGCTGATCTTGCTCTTTCTCTAATAGTTTCTGCTTCTATTTCCTTGCATGTGTCATTGTAGTACTTTTCCTTGTCCTTTCTTGCTGTGTAGCTGGGTTTAAAAAAGGTTGGACAAGTTCCTGGAGGAAAGGTCCAACCATCAATAAAGTGGATGCAGAATATCCACTGCTTGCCCAAATACAAGCATTGTGGAACCAGTGTGTCTTCTGGGGAAACTGCTAGGTACTTGTGGCCTGGATTGGCCATGGTTGGAAACAGTATAATGGGCTTGATGGTCCTCAGTCTAACCCAGTATGGCATTTCTTATGTTCTTATGTTGTAAAATTCACCACCGTAATTGATTTATTATTGGAGCTATATGAGTAGCAATGTTAAGATGGGATTTATGTTCCTGAAGTCTAACAATCATGTTTCTACAAGTGCATCCACATAAAACTTCTCACAGGGGCACATAATCAGCTATACCCCATAGGAAGCTCTTACAAGGGGTATATTCTGTAGCAGCACTTTTACATTGGGAAGAAGGAAGATTCCATGTATCGCCTGCCACCCTACAAGGACAGTGACCTACGCATTCCAAATATATTAGCGTCACTAGACCATGTCATGGATGGAATGGCGTGATTCGCAATATTCAATCCTCTGCGGAAAGCAACAATAGGATGTTCTTTAAAACAGTCATGTAGTTGTAATACAGGCCAATGTTTATAAATCACTGAGGCAATCTGAGTAGCTCAGGTTGAAATGGCAAAGTACATACTAATAAATCTTCTGGTTGGCGATTGTCTGGTCTATTACTAGTTAAAAGTTACTTTTGTTGGGCATTTAGTCCATGGAGATATGCTATTTTAACAATCACATATGGATAACCTCAATCTAAATATTTTTGAAAAGGTTTTTTTGACTCATTGATGTAATCTTCCCATACAGAGAAGACAAGAAATTGACCATCCGGAAGCCCGTTCTTAAGCTTTACAGGATGATGACTAGTATATAGTAGCAAATTATTACATGCTACTGCTTTTTGGTATAAGATAGTTCAAAAATGGGATCCCTCACATATACTAAGAATGTCCAAAAATGCTACTTGTGTAGAATGGTATGTATTCTCAAATTGGATATTTGCTTTCAAAGAATTTAAGCAATTAGAGAATATAGTTTAAAAAGTTATATCCCCTTTCCATATGCAGAGAATATCATCTAAGTATCTCTTCCAAATTACTCTGCGGGAACGGATATCAATCTTTGTAGATAAGATTCTAAATCCACTGATGCGACAGGTTCCTTCTTTTTTGAAGGATACCACTCATACATTGCAAATATTATCAGATATTGGCCTTCCAGAAGGGAAATTTGGCTTGTCTTCTTTGATGTTAAATCATTGTACACAAACATTGATCAGTGTGAGGCACTAGAAGTCATAAATGAATTGGACTGGGGTATGATTCTTTCAGAATGATTACCTAAGATATTGCATGGAATTGCTAAGTCTAGTATTTAAGAATATTTTTTTAGGTACAATAGCTGCTTTTTTCATCAAAAATTTGGAGTAGCCATGGATGCTACCATGTAGCCCATTTGTGCTCTCATCCACTCCTTCAATATCAACTGCCTGGTCTATGCCGACGTCGTCCTACTTTACATGCCTATCTCAACAGAACATCCAGATCTCTCACCACTAACAGCCTGCTTCGATGCCGTCACTGATTGGCTACAGATGCAGAGGCTCAGAATAAATTTCAACAAAACTGAGCTCCTCTTTATCACCAGGTACCCAGCATTCACCCTGCCCACCTTACTGAAAGTATGAGATGCCAAGCTCTTCAGCAAGCCCATGGTACGCTACCTAGGAGTCACGCTAGACCAACAGCTCGACATGAAAGCCCAGATCAGCAACATGGTCAAAGCGGTCTACCACAAAATAAGGACGCTCCATCACCTAGAGCGCAGTATAAAAAAGACATTACATAAATATATAAATAAATGACACCTTGGTAGCCACCTTATACATGGCTTTCCTTGAAGAACAGTTTTTATATCTATCATGATGGATGTCCCAAATAGTAATTTGGAAGAGATAATTAGAAGAAGTTCTTTCTAATAAGATAAAATATTTATAACAATTTGGAATGATTAAAAAGGAGCTTTTCCTGTATCGATGTAGGTAAGAATGCCAAACATGTTAAATTGATATGGTTGGTTGGGAAACTGAGGTCCTTTTTCTCCTTTCTTTATATGAGTTTTCCAAGGTTTGGTCTGGTAGTTGAATTAAAATCTTTGGAGTATTCCTAGATGTATTGTATTCTTACACTGAAACACGGGAAGTTAATGAGCACAAGGGAGAGAACATTTGTATTCTTTCCTCCTGTTCTTTGGACTAAGATTCACCTGGAGGGTAGGCGGAGCCAATTGTGAGAGTACATTTGGTTTATATGGACACCTAAATTTGAAGTGTGTACAAATTGCTTGCATGCAGATATACCTACAATTAATGTGTGTACAAATTGCTTGCATACATTAAGTTCCTGTGCAAATATAATGTATATGAAAAAAACTATATTCATTAAAGGCCCGATTCAGTCCCAAACGTACAAACCCTCTGTACACCCACTCTGAACCGAACGTACAGAGGACATCGCGATTCTGATCCCAAGGGGCACATCTAGCCCAGCAGGATCAGAATTACAAACAGGCCTGTACGTGCAGACCCGGACCGCGATTCTATCCAGCCTGCAAGTACAGGTCATGACCGACTAAATCAGTCTGGGCTTTACAATGGAGCCACGGCATCCGGCCTCTCAAGGCCATGATCGGGCCATGGGGAATGCTCACTGTCCTGCCTGCTGCTTTCTGGCCCCGGGCCTGCCGACCCCTGATGACTAGGAAGTTATTCCACCTCAGTGGTGGAATAACTTCCCCGTGCAGAACAACATTAGAATTGGCCCTGTACGTCCAGGGCCGGCGACCGTCCACCGTCCGCCCTAACTCCACCCCCGATCCGCCCCTTCCTAGCTCCCATCTAACTTCCCCATACAACCCGTTGGGATATCCATCCTTGCTACTCATGGCTCAAAATGATCCCCTAAATGTCCATGGAAAAAGGCTCAAAAATTAGGAAAAATGAATTTTAAATAAACACAAACCAAACTGTATTTTTTGGCTGTGCACACCCCTATTGGAGAATAAGCTGGAACATGTCGTCCTCATTTTTGAAACTAGAATCCTGGTTATTAACCAAGGGCTCAATATTTAAAAAGGTTAATGTGATCTGCAGCAGCTGCAAACTGCATTAACCCCAGTCATCCCATTATTCAGTGACATTAACTGGCTGGTGGCATTGAGTATTCCCACAGACCTCCTTGAAAACATAAGGTTAGTTTCGGGACATTTCTGTGGGCGAAGCAGGAGTCATCCTGGTCACTTTCCATTAAGTGGCGTCCTTATGTAATGAAGGTGCGGTCTATCAAATAACCGAATAAACATAAACATATTTAGCCGCTGACCCAATAGCCAGACTGCATAAAGTTAGGATGTTCTAACTTTGAGCTTTTTGCTATCTGGTTAACGGCTGAATAGTATCGCTGGCCAGATGGCAACAGTGACCACCAGTTTTACTTTCAGCGGCCGTGCCCAGGTGCTTTAAAAACACTGATAACTGTTGCTGAATATAGACACCAAGTTCTCATAAATTGGAGTCCAGTACTAAAACCTTAGTCAAATACATGTTTAGGCGGATGACTTTCATGTCTGTCAATTATCAGTTTGAACAGATCTTAATTTTTATTTATTTAGCATTTCTTATATACCATCTTCCCATGTTATCAAGGCAGTTTACTGTCTATTTGTATTGTATGTTGCTTTTGTGATATACGAGTAGCTGTATTTTACCTAGGGTTGTCTATAAAAGTTTGAATCCACTTTGGGGCACGGTGGTGTGACTGAATGGGATATTAAATCTGAGTAAATAAATGCATCACTCAAAAATGGCTTTCACAGAGTTCCCAATTGTTTGTTTGATATAACAGAGGGTTTTAGAAGGACGTCTAGGAAGAATCTGGAACGTCCATAAATCTGGGGGAGTGGCCACAGTGAAGGAGGCACATATAAATGCTTCCTGAAATCGCTGCGTCTCCACCTCGAAAAACATCCCAGCATCCAGTTCTGAAGATACAGCCCACGCAGATAGCAAGAGGGGTATGTGCATAGGTGTAGATCATTTTACAAATGTGGACGTCCCCAAATTTCACAGCCTCAAAGTCGGATGCTTGGATGCCCTGGCAGGGGTATTTCAGAAGAGGGGTGACTGTACTATGAGACTTGCACATCCTGGCCTGCCACTTCAGGGACTCAGACGTGTGGCGGTCGGCCAGTATTATGTTTGGTGCGTGTATTTACTTGCTGGTTTCCTCGGACAGGAAATACTACTTGTGGCAATGAGAACACATTATGCTCTTTCCTCTCTAAGAGTTACATCCATGAAACAAGCACCTTTTTCACCTTAGTTGTGGTCAGGAGCAGGGATAGGCATGGGGCATCTCAAGAACCAAAGCCAGATGTGCTTGAGCTGTTCTGAAATCACAGCATGACGTGCGTCTCCCTTGCTCTGTGCAGGCCACCCTCCCCCCCCCCCCCCACATGCCCCAGGCTACATGGACATGCTTGCACCAGGGGGTGGAGGAGGAGCCTAATGGTTATAGCACTGGCTTGGGAACCCAGAGACCAGGGTTTGATTCCCACTAGCACTCCTTGTGGCCTTGTGCAAGTCACTTAACCCTCCATTGCTCAGAAAAATCCAAGTTATCAATGGCCCTGTTTAATGTACATTACCAAGTTTAAGTTACAATGTAAACTGCTTGGACTGAAATTATAAAACAGCATAAAAACCTGTTAAATAAATCAACATACCCAGCTTCTAAAATGTCTTCAGGGACGTTTCCATATCTAAGTGCCCATTTTCAAAAGTCTAACTCCCTTATAGGGCTTCTAAAATACCCTCCCCATAGTGTTTTCCATCAAAGCAGAATTGCAACATACAGTAGCTACTTTGAAAGAACAGAAACCCCATTGTGTCTGACACGCTTCATAAAAGTTCTAAAGCTCATAAAAGGTACACGGAGATTCCTTTGAGGTGGATGGCCTGCAGCAATCACAATATAACCGAATGACATTACTTTCTCACGTTCTAAAACTTGTCTCTCTGCTGTATGTGGGAGACTTCTGTGCTCCCTGAGATACTACGATTTCCACTCTAGCACGGCGTTCCTCCCTCAGAAACTGTAAGCTCCCCCTTTCCTAGACCCTGCGGATTGTAATCTGGTTGCTCTGCCCTAAATACTACCGGCTCCCTCCAGTTTGGTTCCATACGCCCAAATGTTGTAGACTGCGCTCTGCACAACCCCCTTCCTCAGATGCCGTACGGTTCATTCATTTCTGCTTGACTTAAGAGAATGTCTGTCAGAGGAAAATGCTGACAAAGGGGCTTGTTTACTAAGATGCGTTCCGATAGTGCGCAATTCTGCTGCCAAATTAGCATGGAGATTATTTTGGGTAGGAAATTTTGGGTAGGAGATTATTTTGGGTAGGAAATTTCAGCCCTGTCAGATTCAGCCCAAGTCCCAATTGGAGACCAGCTCTGTGCTGTCCAGAGAAGAGATTGAGAAGATTTGATCCACCAGAACCTAAAGGTGTTCTCCTCCCACCTGGGATGAATGCACCTCATTTGTCATGATGATGAAAGAAAATGGAGACGAAACAAAACACGTAGTTCACAGATACAATACAGAGCCAAACAACAAGAATATAACAATCTAATAAATGAACGCAAACAGCAACACCATACCAACTTAATCATGAATTCCGCCAACAAACCAAGAGTACTCTTTAGCATTGTCCAAAAACTCACTAAGGACAACACGCAACAGTGCACTCACCACCTTGACCCACAGGAATTTGCGGACTACATGAAATCAAAATACACCACTCAAACATACCCAATCACGCCACAGATAGATGACCATAAGATACATGAGACACAACAAACATGGGAAGAATTCAGCATACCATCAAAGCAACAGACAGAGGACATAATAACTGGACACAACACAACAACCTCACCATCAGATCCATGCCCAGTGTCATGGATTAAGGCCTCAAAGAGCAAGCTCTCCCATCACATCCAAAAAAATCGTAAAAGACTCCCTCCAACAGGGATACGTGCCGCAACCCCCTAAAACACGCCATGATATGACCAATAATTAAAAACAACAGCCTTAACCCCTCTGAACCAAAATCATACCGCCCCATCTCCAGCCTACCATTCCTTGCAAAAATCGTGGAAAAAACAGTACAGAGACAACTCCAGAACCATATTGACAAGAATGCACCACTGGACATCCATCAACATGGTTTAAACCTCAACACGGCATGGAAACACTACTCACGTCTTTCTTTGACACTCTCCTAAGAGGAATGGATAACATAAAGAGTGGATTCCTACTAGTATTCATGGACATATCGGCAGCCTTCGACACTATATCCCTCGCTAAGTTACTACAACGCCTACAGCAGATAGGACAACACAAGAACACCCTGAAGTGGTTTACATCCAACCCATATGCAACATCATTAAAACCACAAATTCCATTATCACATCTATGCCGACGACATCATGGTGTATGCTTGGAAGACATGAATGCCTGGCTCAATGCCAATAACCTAACGGTCAACTTCGATAAAACAGAGGCAATGTTCATCACCAGGAACCCCACATTCGTTCCACCATAAACTATCAGCATCCTAGACAAACTCATAGTAGTCAAAGATGAAGTTAAGTACCTGGGCATTACTTTGGACAGAACTTTAAACATGAAGTCCCACATCTCCAAAACTGCAAATAAAGCATATCAACGCTTAAGTGTCATCAGAAATATCAAGCCACTACTCCGTCAGGACCATTTCCGCACAGTATGCCAAGCACTCATCACACCTCTGCTGGACTACTGAAACTCACTATATCAAGGCCTCCCTCAGCAGACACTGCACCCACTTCAGATGGTACAAAACACTACAGCACGCATCATAACAGACACACCAAGAGATGAACATATCACCCCGGTCCTACAACAACTGCACTGGCTCTCAATGGTAACAAGAGCAAAATTTAAAACAATCATGATTATCTTTAAGATCATTCACCATCTCTCAGCAGATGCACTACAACACATCATAAAGAGAGCCCCATCACTACTGGCGTCCACTCTATGGAACTCCCTCCCAACAAGCCTGAGGGCAATGGATGGCATCACAGAGTTCCTCAAAGCTCTTAAAACCTTGCTCTTTATTGGTACATATGAACATACAGACAATATTCCCTACCCAAACAATAATACAACAACACACAGTAATACAACATCCCCCGACAACTAGATACCTCCACCAACTACACACCCACTTAACCCAACCGGACAATCGAGTCCATTATACAATATAATTAAATACCCCTATAATTGTACTGTCTATATGTATAAATGTTGTTAAGTACCCACATGTTGCACTGTCTAAATGTTATTAAGTACCCACATGTTAAATGCTGTTAAGTACCTACATGTTAAATGTAACCCGCCAATTGTGATGTAATGTGACCACTTTGATTGAAGGATAAGGTGGTATACAAATCTGTCTAAATAAATAAATAAATGATACTGTTACTGACCCTGGGGTGGTTATCTGGCAATGACCCTACCAGACTTTGTAGGCCCAGCGACAGGCTATTGTCAAGGAACTGGAAGAGATGCTTAACTTGGGAATGATAGAAGAGTCTACGAGTCACTGATCATCACCCGTCACCTTGGTTCTTAAACCCAATGGAAGCATCAGAGTCTGCATTGACTTCTTGAAGGTCAATGCATCTTCTCAACTGGAAGCATATTCCATGCCCAGAATAGATGAGCTAATGAAGCACATGCCACACTCAGGGGCGGCTCAAGGCAATCTGCTGCCTGAGGCGAGGGATGAGATGGCGCACCCCCCCCCCCAAACCGGTGGGGGAGAGAGGCTTTCTTAAAACTGTAGTGAGGGACTGAACCAAATCAAAAGTCAATTAGATAATGTGGAGGAAATGAAAAGATGGTTGCACACCATGGAACTAAAAGACAGAGCAAGAACCACTGCACAGTTTATAACACCAAATTAAATAACTCATTTTTATTTTGTTGTTATAAACTGTATTATGGTTGTTGCTTTTTCTTTTTGAACATATATTTTGCATTCACAGAACTTTCCTCCCCCCCTCAACAACAGGTGCAGAGCAGAACTAGGAGATTCACCCACAAAACTCAATATCTAATTTAAAAAAATCGGATTCTGGTCATCTCACTAACAAACATTCTCCAGTACCAGGCATATTGTGAACTAATACAAAACCCTACAAAAGTCACCGATGATCTACAAGGCCAAATCAACCATATCATAGCAGCATAAACTTCCAAAACTCTTACAACAAGGGGCCTACCCAGATAAAAGCAGCATTATAAATACTGTAGCAGGCCCTAGAACATCCATACACCTATTGAAAAGCTAAACAAGTCAAATTACTACAGTACAACTCCCTTCGTACAAACTCCAAGTTAACAGAACGCCTGGCCTCAGTCACACACTCAGAACACAGATCCTCACCAAGTACGGAATAAGTGAGGATAACCTAAAGTGAAAATAAAAGTATGTAGACAAAAATTAAACTAAAAGTCCAAGAAGCCAGACTTTTATTTCTCTGGAATGGCACTGCAAGCAGAGACGCATTTCCCTGTACTGTGTAAAATATAAAAATAGTGCAAAGTCCAATCACTCATTTGAAAATAAAATTATTTTTTTCTACCTTTGTCATCTGACCATTTTATACTCTGAACATGCTGATCTCGATCTGAGGCTTCTGCTTTCTTCTGTCTTCTCTTAGCTCTCTTTCTACAGTCTCTACTCCATCTGCCATTTCTTGTCTCTCCTTTTGTTTTCTTCACTTCCTTCCATCTTATTGGAAGAAAGGTGGAAAGAAAAAAAACAATAATTCTCTCTCTCTGGCCATCCAGGTTTCATTACTCCTTACTATCCGTTTCTCAATCTCCCTCTTCTTTATACCATTTACCTACCGCTTTTCAACCTTCACCCCAGTCCTTCCATTCAACAGCTCTTCTTCCCCTCTGTGTTGTCCAGCATTTGTCCTCCTGTCTCCCTCCTCCCATTGTCCAGCATGTCTCATCTTATCATCCAACATTAGTCTCCTTGCTTCCCCCTCCAGCATTTGTCTTCCTGCCCCCCCCCCCCCCCCGGTAGGCAGCACTTGTCCTCCTGTCTCTCCCACCCATTGTCCAGCATTTGTCCTCCTGTTCCCCCCCCCCCCAGTTGTCCCTCTCTGCTTCCCCCTCTCCAGCCTTTGTCCTCCTGCCCCCATCCATTGTCCAGCACTTGTCCTCCTCTCTTCCCCCCATTGTCCCAGCATTTGTCCTCTTCTCCTCCCCCCATTGCCCAGAATTTGTCTCCCGGCAGGAAGGCAGAGGCGGGCCAGAGGCAGCAAAATCTAACATGGAACACTGCAAGGGAGTGTAAAAACCAAATCCAGCCTCCCTGCAGGACTGAGGACAAGGGTGTCTGACTAATCGAAGATGGCCATTCTTCCCACTGAAATTGCAGGACATGGGAGTAGCCACCCTGAGTTGCTCTTTTTCTGCACATGAGCCCCTGTGGTCTCTCCCACCAAAGGTTGAGACTCCTAGAGGCCATCCCCTGCAGCCCTGTCCTCCTCTTGACAGCCATGGCAAAAGCTGGTAGCTGAGAGCTGCCCCTGGCGCACCCCACAGGCCGTGCACATTAGCCTGGCCTTCTCTCCACCTGTTATTGCAAAAGCATGTGAAAAAACACACTAGCGAGAAACCAAAACCAAGAATGCAGCCAACAAACCCCGGAGACGCACAACGAGGAGTCAAGAAAGAAACCCGGCCAAAAACGCCTGTAGTCTCTGCCCCGACCCGGTGCTAACTCCCACTGCCAGGGAACACCAACAGTGCACTCACCCAATGCTCTCCCCAGCCTGATTGCTTGCAGGAACATCGTGTGATCAGGCTGATTCGTCTGCCGGAGCTGGAGTGCCACCACCGGACAAATTTATTTATTTAACCAGTTTTCTATACCGCCACCGCCTTATCCTTCAATCAAAGCAGTTTACATTATGAATCACTACAAACAGATACTGGATGCATTACCTTGTCCCCAAAGGGCTCACAATTCTGAGGCAACAAAGTTAAGAGGCTTGCCCAAGACCACAAGGAGTGCCTATAGGACTAGAAACCCCAGTCCCTCTGGCCTGAGATTGCTGTCCCCAGGTGGGACTTGAATCCCTGGCCCTCCGGCCTGAGGTACTGTGTCCTAACCACTTGGCCACTCCTCCCTGGAGCAAGAACCCTCTGATTGCTTGCAGGAACCCATGCAGGAAAGCAGAGGCAAGCCAGAGGCGGAAAAATCTAAAATTAAAATAGAGCTGGAGTGCCACCCCTGTCCAAGTGCCGCCTGAGTCCATCACCTCAGATGGCCTCATGGTAGAACTGCCCCTAGCCACACTACCACAGAGTATCTTATTGGTGTTAACTGCACTGTAATCATTTCTTGGTCTTTGCTTGTACCACATCTTGAGCAGTTGTGAAAAGTTATGTTATAAATAAATGCTAATTATTATAAGGACTGATATTTCAAAACTATGCAGGCCAGGAGAAAGACCATGGGTACTTTTACTTGTAGATTTGGAACCAAATTTCAGCTGTCCTTTGCCTTTGAACATAGGAATCAGATAGGAGTGGGCTACATGTGCCTTAGACCCATCAAAAATCATGGCCAGCAGGCAGTAGGCTACCCATAGGGATCCCAACCCCATGGGCAGAAGAGGAAGGGTCTTTGCTGTGCTAGCAGCTTCTCTTCTTCTCCTGCTATCTGCCGGCCGGGATCATAGCAAAGACACTTCCTGTCTGCCCCGGATCCTCTATGATCATGGCTGGCAGGCAGCAGACTGTGGCGATCCCATCCCCCACGGGCAGATGAAGAAAAGATTCTATCGCGGCAAAGACCCTTACAGTCTGCCCGTGGGGGATCAGAACAGGAAGGGTCTGTGCCCGCAGGGTCGAACTTGCAGCAGTGCTTGGGCCCTTCCGTGGCCCCCGC
This sequence comes from Ichthyophis bannanicus, assembly GCA_033557465.1. Lineage (NCBI taxonomy): Eukaryota > Metazoa > Chordata > Amphibia > Gymnophiona > Ichthyophiidae > Ichthyophis > Ichthyophis bannanicus. The sequence continues at coordinate 376,068,447 of CM066039.1, read as the reverse complement.
CTTTGACAACTGCCAAGGAAAAATGATCTGCGGCTGCTTTTCTGGATATATTTCCCAGCCCAAAACAATTTAATTCTGAAAATACTGGATCATGTGTATTGTTGGCCTTCCCCAACTTAACCTCCTCCAGGAATACTTCACTGTTCTAGCCCAAAACCTCTTATTTGTTTCTTTTTTTGTCTCACTAACTTATTAATAAGAACATAAAGGGCTCTTACTAAAGGTTTAAATTTGTCTTAATGAAATTAAAGCACAGTAACCTATAGAGAAGAGCCCCACAATTGCCGTACTGGGTCAGACCAAAGGTCCATCGATCCCAGTATCCTCTTTCCAAAAGTGGCCAATCCAGGTTCCAAGTACAGTACCTGGTTTCCCAGCAGGTAGACAGATTCCAGGCTGCTTGTCCCAGGAACTTGTCCAAACTTCTTTTAAACTCGGCTACACTAACAGCTTTTACTACATCCTCCAGCAACGGATCCTAGAATTTGATTACACATTGAGTAAAAGAAATATTTTCTCCAATTAGTCTTAAATGTGCTACATTGTAACTTCTTTGCTCTGTCTGGACTAGATTATAAGCTCCAAGGAGCAGGAACGCTCTCTGCAGGACTGTGAAATCTGGTAGCACTGTACATTCAGTCCGTCATTCATGTCCTGTGCAGTCACTTAGTATCCATCACCTTCCCCCTTCTATCATTCCTCTTCTGATGTCCTCTGTGCGCTGGGGGCAAGGTCATCTTCCTGTTTCCTCATCTCCAGCACATCTTCTACAGCAGCAAGTTTCTTAATCCTCCATTTCTTAATTTGTTTTCTTCTTCACCTTGGTACTGTCACGTCTTTCTTAGCCCTTAGCACAACCTGCAGAAAGACAAACTCGTATTGCTCCTTTTGTGCAATATCTTGCATGAATGACTGACAGCTATGTTCCCCTTCCCTGCTTTAAGCTTTGCTCTGAATGCCATAAATACAGAGATTTCTGGCCTGAGCCACGTCAGCGAGCTGAGAGACACAGTCAGTGTGGAGCAGTGGGACAGGAGAGCTCGGACCATGAGATCAGCATTGGTGCTGCTTGCGGGATTGCTTCTGGCCTCTGTGTTTCAGACCCAGGCACAATTTTCTGGTTCTGGCTCTGGTTCTGGTCAGGTAACTCTATTCAGTCTTTGTTAAAAAAAATATTTAAAAAAGATGTTTTTGAGCCCTGAAGGTAGAGAGGGGAGGGGAAGTCTGAGGTAAGCAGAAGGTTTTCTTCACAGCGGACTGGGAGGACATCTTGGTCCCATTACGTAGCATTGTCTGAAATGGAAATTCATAGCTGTACTATATAATTGGGGGTTAAAGGTACAGTGGGATGATGCCCAGAAATCAATAAACTCATTTCATTTGTGGTAGCAAAGTCTAGTAAGAGCTTGGGCCTCACACTGACTCCATATAGACTACGACTAACCAACCTCATGTAGTCAATGAAATATAAGGGATTTGAATGTGTAGCACAGCTTGCTATGCCCTTAAGTGGGCTTGGGGATACATGTGTTTATGTGATATATGCAGGGAGGACTCTGTGCTTTATAAAACACATGTGTATGAGCGTAGTTTTGCCAAACCATAAATATACATGGTTACTCCTGCTTCTGACCAGCTGTGAATGCGTGCGCCAGCTTTCCCTGGAATATGGGTGCATGTGCTGTCCTTATAGGCACAACATATGTGCCCTGTCATAAAATTACCTTCATTCAAAAAGGTAAGCTAAAAATACAAGACTTTCCTTCAATGCTGTGCTTAGATTTGGACTTTCTGGTTAACTGATCCTGTCTGTGTTTGTCACCCTACTGCATTCTGAAACGTGTGGGCTAAATGTAAGGGTTCAAGTATAGGATGTAGGGAATGGGGGTGATAATGTACTATCCAAGTGCAGCTCTGGGAAGCTCTTTCCTGCAGATAACTGGTTCCATGCTCCTTTTGCAAAATAGTAGAAAAATGATGGAGGACAAAGGTAGAGGACTACTATCTGTGGAGTAAAGTCTGTAAATCGCCCCTTGAATATAACCCGACAGCAACCCTGTATCCTATTAATGATCATTTAAAATATCACCTTTGTATATAATTACAACTGTTTATAATCCGCATTTGTAATCTCTAGTCTGAGTTATGTCATTAACCTGTTCTTGAGTTTAGTTTCATTCTACAACACTATGCATATTCATGCCCTGTTAAATCTTGTTTTTATGGAAGCCGCTTTAAATAGTAGAAAGGAGGTATAGAAACAAGCTTAAATAGGGGGCACATGATGACAGCAGCCTGAGCAGATGCCAGAGCTGAGCTCCGTTCCCAACCCTTCAAAAAAAACAGCAAAAAGCAGCAATAAAGACAGCATAAAGACCCCTAGCACACCCCCCCCCCCCCTCCCCAACAGTACCTGGGCTGGGCAGCAGACAGACAGAGACTGAAACCTGTGCAACAAGAGTCCAGGACAGAAGACATGATTGTACGAATAGCAACACTAGAGCACAGTAACCAACAGCTCCTTGAAAAGACAGATGACCAGGAAAACAGAGGTAGAAGGAACAATATTAGACTGGTGGGGCTCCTGGAGACAGTCATAGAAAAGGAACTCTGAACAGTAATGAAACAATGGCTGCCGCAAACCCTAGGACTGCCCAGGGCAATGGAACTCATGGTGGCGGAACGGGTCCACAGACTAGGACCCAAAAGAGAAAATGGCACGCCCAGTTATTGCCCAAATTCTCAATTTCACAGAGAAACACCAGTTAATGGGGCTTTACAGAAACAACTGCAAGCTGGAATATAAAGGACACAAGAATTTGCTCTTCAATGATTACTCGGCTAAGGTGGCAGAATGTGGGAGAGTTTTGGCACCATACTGCTCAGAACTGGGGCATACAATTTGCCTTACAGTTTCCAGCCAAAATGCGAGTGACTTACAACAATGTGCCCACAAATCTAGAATCAGAAACTGCGGTAAAATCTTTCATGTACCAATTACTCCAAGGGAGAGGAGAGAACCTGGGGAAATGAGAAGTAGGAGAAAGAAAGTTCTGTTGGTTTAAGTTAACTGTGCCCGTTGGTGCTCTATGGTTCGCATTGGAAAGCAGAAGAGACCAAGGAAGAAAGTCTTGGACTTCATAATGGACGGTTTCAATGACGGCACTGAGAGATTCCGCAGAGAATGCAGAAATACCTACAAGGGAAGAAGAGAGCCAGTGCCGATGACGAAGCCTTTGGGTCGAGCCGGATGGGTGAACAACCCCACACCATAGGAAGGGGTATTTGAATGCAGCATCTTGGATGAGAGGGGCACGCATGTGAGAAGGACTGAATGTAGGATGAATGTGGCAAGAGGGGGGAGAGGGGAAGGGGGGAAAGACTCAGCAAGCACAAGATAAGAAGAGGGAAAGAAATATGGGAAGTGAAGAGAAGGGGAAGAGAAGAGATGGAACAAGGGAAAGTGAACGGGGGAAGAACAGGGGGAGGGGGAGGGGGGAGGGATACTCCACATGACAAACATCCACACATTGGCAGAAACAGGAGCATCGGTACTCTGCTGGGAGGCACTGGCCGTCCACAAAGGAGAAAGCAACATTGGGCACAGGGCACCCCGAAAACACTCAGGTATTCGATAGCTCAAAAATAACTATTTTAACCTTCAACATAGCAGGCATTAATTCACCAGTAAAAAGAACAAAGATCCTAAACTATCTCCACAAAGTACGAGCAGATATCATATTCCTTCAAGAAACCCATTTAACAGAAAAGGAACAAAAAACGTTACGCACAAGTTGGGTGGGAGAGATGGGAGTGGCCTCATATAATGGCAGGTGCAACAAAATAGAGCAGCAAAGTACCTGCTGTGGTGGCAAAACTGTATTAGAGCCCATGGAAATAGATAAAAGACAAGCATTTACCTTCAAGCAAAGGGATAGCCCAGAGAGCACTGACTTTCAAAGTACAGCCAAAGTGGAAAAAAAACACACACGGGGCTGCTGAGCTTAGACCACGCCCAAGCTCCAAGGCAACCAAGAGAGGTAATGAGAAGCACCTGGGGGAGGAGTTTGAGGCTGTAGGGCAGCCCCACTCATTTAAGCCTCAGGGAACAGGAAGAAGGGAGACCACCAGGGAAACAGAGGATGAGGAGATCACGAGGGAACCAGAAGGAAAGGAATATTTCAGGGAAGCTGAAAGAGAGAGGTGCTCCAAAGACAGCCTCAGAAGGGATTCCCATTGCAGCCAAAACACAGGAAACTACAGCCCTGAAGGAAGCCCGTGTTGTAGAGGAATTACAGCTGGCCCTGGATACAGGAGCATTTGGCCTGAGGAACCTGCAGAGCCTGTGGGGAGAGTTTCACTTCTGGAAAGGCCTGTGAAAAGAACTGTTGCTAGAAAGAAGGTGAGCCCATTAGAAGCCTTAAACAGTTTATTGAAAGATAAGGATCTCCATAGCCCATCTAAAACCCCTGAACCTAGAGAGAGGTCTCGCTGGGAAAAGGTTTTAAAATTGTTAGAAGAAATTAAGCCTATGTTTCCACAGGCTGATTCCAGTCAGGAGACAACAGATCCTGATTATGAGGGCATGCAGATAGATAATTATGATTCTGATAATGCCTCTACAGAATCTCAAATGGATTGCTCTTTTTGTATAAAGACCAAGTGAAGGGTTTAAAGGTGGAAAGACCCAGAAGCTTTTATACCAGTATGTCTTGTCCCTAGAGTGCTGATAATGTTTGAAATGAAGTTGCTGGGGTTTTAAAGTAGCTAGGAAATATTCAAAGGCTTGATTTGAATGTTTAAGAAAGAATTATCTGAGTGGGCAGCAGCCAGAAGTAAAAGAAGCTTTAATTTGAATATTGCACAGTTTGGAAAAGCAGTTGTTTAAGCCAGAAGTAAAGGAACTATAAAGCTGCATTATGTAACAGCTGAAGAAGCAATTGCAGCTTTTGTCACTGTGAAGTCCTGGATCTGGAAATTCTTTTTCTTTTGTGGGAGAAGTATCCTAATTTTGTTATTATGTAGTTTTGGTGCAAAGGAAGAGAAAAATAAAATTTTCCTGTGTTTTGCCTTCAACCCTCGGCCTATTCATCATTTCACACAACTACAAGCCCCAGAAGCCTCGGCTCTGGGAACCCATACTAAAAAGGGACATTAGGAGGTATGCCCCTGCCTATAGGCAACCGCCTAGGCAAGTGGGGGCGCCACACTGCACAGTACTGGAGGAAACCAAAAAGCGGGTACAAGAGACTGGCGAATATCAGATTCAGGTATTCAAAACAGAGAATACACAACACCACAACATACGTGGACATTGTCTTTGTGAATTGAGAAGATTTTAAAGGTTTGCTTCCTCAAAACCCCCTGAAGAAGGCTTATGAGCCGAAACACATAGGGGCTAATAAAAGGGGTTTTAAAACCTGAATCTGATATTCGCCAGTCTCTTGTACCCGCTTTTTGGTTTCCAGACAACGAGGTGAGGCCATGCTAGTACATAAAAATGTGGAGTTTGCACACCACTGTAGCATAGCAGACTCAAAGGGAGATTCCACATAATGGCAGGGGAAATAGGAGGGCAGAAAGTAACACTATGCAACATTTACACACCCAACAAATATCACCATCGCTTCTTTATGAAAGTGATGGCACACTTAATGGGATTCGAGGGATACAGAATTGTTGTTGGGGAAGACTTTAATCTTCTGCGCAACCCTCTGGAGGACTGTAAACCCCCAAGAACAAACGCCACAAAGACTGAGAAAAAAGGGGTTAATTTTCTGCTGGATGAACTGGGCTTCATAGACGCGTGGAGGACCCTGCATCCAGGAGAGTTAGACCACTCATTACTCTGCACCTTACCACCACTATGCAAGTTTAGACTATAGACTTATAATCACGGACATGATCTGAGGACTGAATATAGAGGAAATCAAGGACTCCGGCCTCTCTAACCATAACCCAGTATGAACAGAGGTCAGGATGCGCAGAGGAGGGGGGGGGAGGGATGTAGACCATGGCGTATGTACCCCACACTATATAGAGACCGAGAATTCCACACTCATTTGCAAAGGGCGTGGCAGCAATACTGGGAGAAGAAATAAACAAATGTACCCTATGGAAAGCTGCTAAAAGAACAATGAGTGGGGAAATTATCGCATATGCTGCCCATAAGAAAAAGTAAAGTGATGAGCAGATATTATAGGGATAGCGGAAAGAGAGAAATACCTTGAAACAAGGAAAGCGCTCAACAGTACTACGACAAAAAAATGGAGGGAGATATTTGTATGTATAAAAGCCAATTATACAAGTGGGGCAATAAATCAGGAAAGCTCTTAGCAAAACTAGTGAGTCTGGCAAAATGAAAGGGAATAATCATCAAACTCTGAGACCCCAATGGAAGGGAAAACTCCTCCTCCACAGACATTCTACAACAATTCCACGCATATTATAAAGCCTTGTATGGGGAAGGAGCACGAGATGAGAACCAGCGAGCAACTTTTTTTTTAAGATCTAGCCCTCCCGAAACTAAAAGAGGCAGAGAGGCAAATACTTAATGCTCCCTTTACAGCTGAGGAGGTAACGTCGGCCATATGAGCATTAAAGCTGGCCAAAACACCAGGCCCAGATGGCTTAGGTGCAGAATTCTATAAATGCCTAGGGGACAAAATAGTGGTGCCATTTCTTGCACAGTTCTATGAGGTACTAGTACGGGGCGAACTAGGAGGCAGACCAAACTCGGCAGTAGTGGTAGTACTGCAGAAGAGCAACATGAAAAACCATGAGCACAAATGAAAATACTGTGCCCAGTTTTCTCCACATTCTTTTACAAGTAGATTTCATTTCTTCTGATTGCAGGATGAATTTCTGGCTTCAGATGCAAACAGAGGTAGGTACAATAGTTATAAGTATCATTACCCGGTACCTGACACTAGAAAAGACCAGGCTGCCCAGTTATAAAGTCCGCACTGTTAAGAATGCAGTCTTACAGGCTTGACCTCTTGAAGGAGATTGCTCCCTATCCACTTCAAGTTTTAGTTTTTTCTTTGCAGGTTAGATGAGCATACAAGGCCCCTTACTTAAACTGCTACCAAGTATTCTAAGCCCTTCCCTATCTTATCTTCTAGCTTTGCAATAATCTAAACATCTTGGAAAACTAGCGGGTCTCATACTTGAATCTCCTAAGTGCCCTGTAAACTTGCAGGATGGTAACCAGATACCACCAACTGGCCATGTTCAACCTGGTTGGTTCCTTGAGAGTTGAGGTCTGTTGGTTGTCATGCATCTGCTTCATAACCTGCAGTGGCACAAGGTCGTGCTTTGTTTTCCTATTTTTAACTGTATCTCCTGTCGCCTCTGCTCTTAAGGGAGTGAGGAGTGAGTTATTTGTGATATTGCAACCTGCCAACCCTTTTCCTACTACAGTCCTACCTCTGTTGGTAGATTATTTGGGGTTCCCGCCACTCTTTTGGTAAAGTTCTATTTTCTCATGTAGCCAAATGCTTCCCTAAAAAAGGGTTAAGAGAATTCTATGGGGGAGGGGGTAAGGGGGACTATCCCATGTACAAAGATGGCATGAAAAAATTCTTATGATTTTCTTTTCCTTATACTGATATATGACTCAGATCAAATATATAGTAACATAGTAACATAGTAAATGACAGCAGATAAAGACCAGCATGGTCCATCCAGTCTGCCCAGCAATACGGCAAGAGTAGGTGCACCTGTCACTCTGTGCAGGCCACCCCTCCCCATGTCTTTGTTTAGGGGTGGACCCACCACTCCATGTAGGACACCCCTATTTTTTGAGGTTAGATGGTTCAGTTTATTTTGTTTTTATCCTGTTGCTGTAAAGGGATCCGCTTTGCTTGTCCCATGCTGTTTTGAATTCCATCACCATGTTTGCCCCCACCACTTCCATCGGGAGGGCATTCCAAGCAACCACCACCCTTGCAGTGAAAAAGTATTTCCTGACATTGCCTTTCAATTTTCCACCTTGCAGCTTCATGACAGGTTGGGTCAGTTCTGACATGTCTTAAAGCCCAATATCACCACATTCTGGAAATGGTCTTATCATAAAACAGGCCAAGTCCTAAATTATACTGGGATTGGATATTAAGGAAACCAGAATTCCATTAGCCCCGTAAAGGCAACTGGGCCAAATGTGACACTTCATCCCCAATAATGGGAAAGGAAAAGAACAGAACAGGAGCTGAGGGCCACCTGCATTGTTGATACTGACTTTCCATTTCAAGGCAATTTTCTCTTACCTGTGCCCTTAGATTTCTGTGGACAACATGAAGAGTCTGGTTCATGCACATTAGGGATTCCCAAATATTTCTACAACGCTACCTCCAAGGCCTGTGAATATACGATCTGTTACGATGGTAGCAAGAATAACTTTGATTCAGAGGAGGAATGTTCCCAGGCCTGTATGAAAAAAGGTAAGTGACCGTGCACATTCTTGGACACTACCCCACCTCTGTGTGGTAGCAGCTTATCAGCTAGTCAGAGGAAAAGCAAATAACATAGCTCTCAACATTGCTTTCTGGGGCAGTTTCTCCAAATGGATTAGCTTTGTGCATACCATGACCGTCATGAATCTCACTGCTAAGCCAGGGTATGTAGAGTATGATCTCAGTCTCTCAAATTTACTGCTAATGCTTGGCGTAGTACTTGGATCATGCCTAAGAGCGCCTCCTTCTGGAGTTCGTAAGATATAACAGGTCTGGGTAGTTTGTCACAATGTGCTTGGAAATTCTTCTTTACCAAGCCTGTGGCTCACAATACAATGGGAAATATTTCTGCATCTTTTTGCCACATTTTCTTGGTCTCTGACTGTATTTATTGCAATTTCGAATCTTCTGCCTCTCCACATGATTCACAGAATAATCACTCAGAACCAACATCTCTATTATCAGTTCTGTTCTGGGTTGGCCCTTTGTTTTCTTGAATTCAGATTCTATCCTGGTCTCTACTACCTCCACTGCAAGACTATTCCGCGCACTACCTCTCTATCATATCCCCTTTGTTGCTCTTCCCAAAGATGAAGGGCTCTTGTCTATTCTTGCCACATACATAATCATAAAAACAAAACACCTACATCACCTAGACGCACAAACATAATACAAAATTAAACAGAATATACCTGAATAAACAAATGGACCAGTAAATCATCAAGCAACCTCAACTCTACTGTTAGCTTGTTCCACAGGCATGGTACAGTCACAGAAAAGCAGGTCTCTGCATCAATTGACAAGTCCCTCTATCCACCGGCAGCAGGACCAAAGAACCTTGCAAGTAACTAGGGTATGGCTCAAATGCTGATTAGACACAAGAGACTATATCAACCACGCCAAACTGTCTAACGACAGATGATGCTGCACTTCAAAAACTGTCGACTAAAATGAATGATATTCGATGTGAAGCCAATGAAGTTCTCATAAACACAGCAAATTATGCTCAAACCTAGATTTACCTCGAATGATCTGGGCTGCAGTGTTTGGAATAGCTTGGAGGGCAAGAAGAGAAGCTTTCAGCAACCCACAGATAATAACTGCAATAGTTGTAAGATGGAAACATCAAGGCTTGAAAAACTGTCCAAAAATCAAAAGGAACTAAAAATGGGTTGGCTACATTAACGTGCATTTTCATATGCATATTTTATAACATCAAGCATGTGTGCGCTTTACTGTACAAAATAGTGGCACGTTCATTTAGCTGTGAGCACTTATGCTAGCCCTGTGACTGCTATATATGTGAATGCATGTGTTTTTCAACAACGCACATAAACGACGGTATTGTATCATTTACACTCATTATTAGCACGTATCCCTTCGTGGCTCCTTAGAAAGTTAGCCCTAGGTGCCTACTCAAAGGTGACGTTCTTCTCAACAGGTGCTTGCTGGATACTGGCTTATCCATTGTCGGTAACTAAACAGTGCACATTTCACTACAGAGTTATCTACAATTTAATTAGCAAGTGAAAGCCTGCGGCTAGATTTACACATGTGCATTGCACAAGCTAATTCCACTAATTTATTTATTCAGCATTTTTTATATACCACATTTCCAAAGGTCAATGCAATTTACATGGAAAAATTCAACTGAATGTTATATAGAACAGGGAATGATAACATGGAATGATAACTTTTAATATTGAACAGAGAATATTAATATGAAATGAGCTTTTTACAAATGAGAGGTTGTGAGGCCAATTCCATTCAGAGCACATCCAGACATCCAGAATCTGAACGGGCCAGATTTGCACCCAATTCTGATTCCACGGGATCAGAATTGGAAGCAACCAGCCTGGATGGGCATGCCGTGCCCCAATTCCAAGCCGCTGTATGCCCTGCTCTCACCCCGTCCAACCTAGCCAGAGCTCCTGCATAGAGCCCTGGTGCCATGGTGACCCGTCGCTATGGTACTGGGATGCCATGCAACTGCCCCGATCCTCCACAGAACCATGCACAACTGAAATCCCCACCACCCGACCCCCAGAGAGGCTGTCCATTGCCGGGATCAGGCAGCAGAAAAGCCCCCGTGTACACTCACCACCACTACAGGATCCTCCGGCATAGTCCACCATCCTCAGGGGGGAGTCTTATTCCACCTCCAAGGTGAAATAAGTCCCCTGTCTAACTGACCATGCCTGGATGTACAGGGCCGTCGCCGGAATAGGCCCTCTACATCCGGTTTAGGGGTCACGCCTCAGCCTGCCCTTGTGCCTCCCTTGGTCCACCTCCTCCTGCCCCCATACTGAGCTCCCCACACATCTCAGCTGTACGTGCGGGGAGCTCATTTCACAGCATTGGGTATAGGTGAATAGCGGGGCTGGACACCAATGCTGGACATCCAGCCCCTATTATTCGGGATCAGAATGAGCCCGTGTGTATATGGTACATTGATGTTTGAGAGGGTAGTTGCAGGTCATTGGAATTAGATGATTAGGTTCATGTGAATCAACATGGTAATGGATTCTAGTTGTCAAAAGATCCGTGTATCCAAGTGCAAGAGCAGAGGATGGCTTCCGGTGAGGTTGGTTATGTTTTTTTTTCAAAGTGCTCTTTGAATAACAGTGCTTTTAGTTCCTTTCGGAATTGATAAATGTCTTCCATGTCTTTTAGTTTTGTGGGAAGTTTATTCCAGATTCCGGGTGCGTACAGTAAGAAGGCCCTTTGTGACAAGGCAGAGGCTCAGAAACAGGAGAAAATGGGTTTAAATCACTTTCTGTCACCTCAGAGGCTTGGAGAGGCAGGACAGGAAGGGGTTAAGTTTCCTGCACACAAACATTCTCTGCAGAGAAGAGCAGGGAAGGAACCACACCCTAGCTCTAGGCTAACCCAGAGACATAGCCAATCAGGGAGGTGGGCGGAGTCAGACCGGATTGGGCCACTCTGCACTCATAACCAGGAAGCAGCAGTTAGTAGGGAAAAGGGGCTCGAGGAGCAAGCACTGGAGCAGCAAGTACTCGAGGAGCAAGGCCTGGAGAAGAGGAACTGGTTACAGAGCAGTGCAAGCAGAAAGGCTGAGCCCAGAGGAACTAAGGAGAGAACCAGGGAAGGGAGAGTTCCTGCAAGTGGTCCAGGAAGAGACACAGGCAGACCTCAGCTCCATGAGAGAGAAAACCTTGGAGGTGACCCAGAACTGGATTCAGAAGCCTGGAATACTGACTTGGAGTCAGGGGAGTTCCCCAGAGGCAGGTGCTGCAAAAACCAGGTCAGAGCAAACTCTTCTAAGCCTTGTAAAGTAAATAGCTTTGAAAGAAGTCAGTCTATAGGAACTGACAATAGACTGCTTGCTAAAGGAGGCAGGGATAAATCAGGCCCTGAATATAAACCTGAAGTTAATAGAGGGAAGAGGGGCAATAGAAAAATCCCTGTTAGAAAGCTGCAAACAATTCCCTACGATAGACAGCGTGAGCTAAGCTCTAGTTCAGAAGAGCACACACCTGCTTGCCAGCAAGAAGCTAATTGGCAGCAATCGTGCAGAGAGCTAAGAGGAGCCTTTGAAGACCAGGCAGAGCTGAGGGATCTTACAAAGCAGCTACCTAAGGATTTGTATGATAGAGTGAAGAACTATCCTAATTGATGATTGAGTGCTGAGAAGCCTTAAGCCAATGTTCTAGAACTTGCATGAGAGACAGCAGTGTTCTAGTGAATGGAATGAATCAAAGTTTCATGTGGTACAGCTGTGAATAGAAGGCAATATAGAGAAACTGCTCCTACACAAGAAGGCAGTCATTAATAAGCCAGAGTTGTGGAGATTGCCATTTCTATGGGAAGCTGTTTGACACTAGCAAGAAGTGCAACAGGAGAGATTCTTTATTACCAGTAGATACTGAGAAAGCCGTACTAGAAGATTGAAGCCTGTTGTAGTAATGAAGCTGGAAGAATGATGAAAGCTTGTAAATATTTTATGTGTCCCTGAGAAGTATCAGGAGAAACTATATAAACACTTGAACTTTTATTTGGTACAGAAGGTTACCATTATACTTCTGTGGCGGGGGAGTAAGTCCTGTACGGTGTCCTTTGCTGTACTTTGTGCAAGTACCTTATGCATGAATAAAGCAATACTTACTTTGGAAACCCAACCTTGGCTGTCGTCACTCACTCCACAACTACACTAGGAAGGCTTCAGCACTAACAAGGACTCTTTTAAACTCACCCCACTATGTGGCTCACATCCCCTTGGCCTGCTTACGCCACAGGCTAGGCGGTGCGTTGTCACACCTTGCACAGGTTGTCTGAGTAGATTCCAGTTTTTCTATGGGTACGCTTATTGGACCCGATATTTGAAAAGCATTGACACAGTTTACAGCCCTGTAAACCATGTAAATGCCTTAACCAGGAATATTCAATGGCACCTACACGGTTATTGCCATTGAATCCCCTGACTATTTCCCCTACGTTCCATGATGCTATGTCCTTACCTCCACTTTTGTGTAAAGGAACCACATGTGCCTCACTCCAGTCCTCTGGCTCCACGCTAGACTCCAACGAGGCATTGAAAAGGTCAGTCAGTGGAGCTGCTAGAACTTCCCCAAGGTTCTTCAGTATTCTAGGGTGTATCCCATCCGGTCCCATCGCTTTGTCTACTTTAAGTTTAGCTAGTTTCTCATGAACACAGTCTTCTGAAAATTGTTCAAGATGCCCCTCGCTTCTGTTCCTGTTCGTGAGTGTTTTCTGAGGTCCTGCTCCTGGTTCTTCATCTGTGAACACAGAACAGAAAAATGTGTTAAGCAATTCTGCTTTATCCTTATCAGCTTCTACATATTCCTCCCCTGCACCTTTGAGTCTGACAATGCCCTTCCTCTTCTCACTAATATATCTGAAAAATGTCTTATTCCCCCCTCCCCATTTTATTGCATTGGCTTTTTCCTCCTCTTTTTGAATCTTTGCTTTCATGACTACTTTGCTAGCTTTAAGTTTTTCCAAAATGGATGCTTGTCTTCCTCTCTCTGTGATCTCTTGTATTTCATGAAGGCCTCCCTCTTTTTCTTCACCTTTTCAGCTACTTCTTTCAAAAACCATTGCAGTCTCATTTTCCTTTTATCTTTATTTACCATTCTCTCTCTACATCTTCTTTAACATACTGATCTTTCCCCTATTGCTCTTTCCTCCATTTCTTTCTTTATTCCTTTTTCATCCACTGAAATTTCACCCTTCCATCCTCAATCCCCACTTACTCTCCCAATACCCGGCCAATGGTAGATTTTTCTTCCCTCCCACACAAAATATGTTTCTCTCTCCATCCTCACTCACCCAGCCCCATCCCCTTCTAGTCCTCCCCCAATATCAGCTCCCTTCTAGTTCCAGCCCCACCCAGCATCCTCTCCCTTCTAGTCCCATTCTTCCATCCCTCCGCATCAGCCCATTTCCAGTCTTAGCCCACCATGAGCCATTTCCTGTCCTAGCTCACCCATCAGCCATTTCCAGTTCTATCCTAGCCGCCCATCAGCCCATTTCCAGTCCTATCCTAACTCCCCATCAGTCCATTGCCAATCCAAGCCCCCCATCAGCCCATTTCCAATCCTAGCCCCCCATTAGCCATTCCCAGTCCTATTCCAGCACCCACCAGCCCATTTCTAGTCCAAGCCCCCTCCGCATCAGCCCATTTCCAATCTTAGCCCACTATGCGCCATTTCCTGTCCTAGCTCTCCCATTAGCCATTTCCAGTTCTATCCTAGCCGCCCATCAACCCATTTCCAATCCTAGCCCCCATTTCCAGCCCACGTCACACCCCATCAGCCCATTTCTAATCCTAGCCCCCATCAGACATTTCCAATCCTATCCTAGTCCCCCATCAGTCCATTTCCAGTCCAAGACCCCCTATCAGCCCATTTCCTGTCCTAGCCCCCATCAGCTATTTCCAGTCCTATTCTAGCCAACCATCAGCCATTTCCAGTCGTATTCTAGCCCCTATCAGCCCATTTCTAGTCCAAGCCCCCTCCCATCAGCCCATTTCCAATCCTAGTCCCCCCATCAGCCCTTTCCAGTCTTATCCTAGCTTCTCCATCAGCCCATTTCCAGCCCTAGTCCCCCTCCCCCAAAGAGCCCCACGGCTGTTCTAATGGATTTAGAAGGAGCTGGAGAGGTCTCGACTTACTTCTGACAGCCACTGAAGTGAAGAGCACCATTTTTCTTCACTTCGGCAGCTGTGTTGTAGTATAGGCCGCTGGCATGCTGAGTGCCAGGAAAAGGAAATTCCCTTTGACCTCCGGTGTGCCAGTGGCCTATACTAGAACACAGCTGCTGAAGTGAAGAAAAATGTTGCTCTTTACTTCAGCGATTGTCAGAGGTGAGCCGAGGCCTCTCTGGCTCCCTCTAAAGTCTACCCTGCCGGGTGCCGAATAGCATGTGTGGGATGTTGTTGGCGTGGGGCCCCCTGAAGCGCAGGGCCCTGTGTGAACAACATTCTCGCACAATGGATGGGCCGGCCTTGCTTGCAGTGGTTTTTTGAATGAGTGACAAACTGTGTACTGATCAAAAGCAACATTGCACGCCTCTGCACCCCATTTCTCTCTATCCTCAAGGTCCATTTGAGCTCGGTTACACCCTGTACAAAGTGACAGAAAACTGGATATTTTATTTATTTAGATCATGTCTTTCCAGGAGTAGTTCAAGGTGAATTATAATCAGGTATTGAAGGTATTTCCCCATCTCCAGCAGGCTTACAATATAAGTCTGTACCTTGACTTCCCTAAGGTCACAAAAAGAGAAAGGCTGAACTTTTACAGAGCTCTGCTAGTGAGTGGATTTTTGCCTCCTGGGACATCTTACTGTGAGTTCTAGCTGTTTATTTAATTATTTACTGTTTGTCTAACTGTTGTTTGTTTAATTATTTAGTGTTTGTCTTAGTGGTGTGCAAGTTTCAGCCTTCTCAGCTGTACTTACCTTGCCTCTCTCAATTAACTGGGCCTTGTGTGGTAGCCATTTTGAATTAATCTCTCTCCCCAGAGCCTGCTGTTGTTAAGCTTTTCCTGTCCTTGCCTGCCTGAGTGACTCCTCCCCCTGTGTGTGTGGTAGCCATTTTGAATTAATCTCTCTCCCCAGAGCCTGCTGTTGTTAAGCTTTTTCCTGTCCTTGCCTGCCTGAGTGACTCCTCCCCCTGACCCCCTCCCCCCGAGGTATCCTGTAACCTTGTTCCTGTTTTCTCCACGTGTGCATAGGCTGTTTTAGTTTGCTTTTCTCTGATCAGAGAAAGGCTGAACTTTTACAGAGCTCTGCTAGTGAGTGGATTTTTGCCTCCTGGGACATCTTACTGTGAGTTCTAGCTGTTTATTTAATTATTTACTGTTTGTCTAACTGTTGTTTGTTTAATTATTTAGTGTTTGTCTTAGTGGTGTGCAAGTTTCAGCCTTCTCAGCTGTACTTACCTTGCCTCTCTCAATTAACTGGGCCTTGTGTGGTAGCCATTTTGAATTAATCTCTCTCCCCAGAGCCTGCTGTTGTTAAGCTTTTCCTGTCCTTGCCTGCCTGAGTGACTCCTCCCCCTGTGTGTGTGGTAGCCATTTTGAATTAATCTCTCTCCCCAGAGCCTGCTGTTGTTAAGCTTTTTCCTGTCCTTGCCTGCCTGAGTGACTCCTCCCCCTGACCCCCTCCCCCTGAGGTATCCTGTAACCTTGTTCCTGTTTTCTCCACGTGTGCATAGGCTGTTTTAGTTTGCTTTTCTCTGATCAGAGAAAGGCTGAACTTTTACAGAGCTCTGCTAGTGAGTGGATTTTTGCCTCCTGGGACATCTTACTGTGAGTTCTAGCTGTTTATTTAATTATTTACTGTTTGTCTAACTGTTGTTTGTTTAATTATTTAGTGTTTGTCTTAGTGGTGTGCAAGTTTCAGCCTTCTCAGCTGTACTTACCTTGCCTCTCTCAATTAACTGGGCCTTGTGTGGTAGCCATTTTGAATTAATCTCTCTCCCCAGAGCCTGCTGTTGTTAAGCTTTTCCTGTCCTTGCCTGCCTGAGTGACTCCTCCCCCTGTGTGTGTGGTAGCCATTTTGAATTAATCTCTCTCCCCAGAGCCTGCTGTTGTTAAGCTTTTTCCTGTCCTTGCCTGCCTGAGTGACTCCTCCCCCTGACCCCCTCCCCCTGAGGTATCCTGTAACCTTGTTCCTGTTTTCTCCACGTGTGCATAGGCTGTTTTAGTTTGCTTTTCTCTGATCAGAGAAAGGCTGAACTTTTACAGAGCTCTGCTAGTGAGTGGATTTTTGCCTCCTGGGACATCTTACTGTGAGTTCTAGCTGTTTATTTAATTATTTACTGTTTGTCTAACTGTTGTTTGTTTAATTATTTAGTGTTTGTCTTAGTGGTGTGCAAGTTTCAGCCTTCTCAGCTGTACTTACCTTGCCTCTCTCAATTAACTGGGCCTTGTGTGGTACCCCCATCCCCCTGCTGAGGGTTCAGGACAGGGTACCTTGTAACTGCCCTCTTTAATAGGACTTATCTCCCCCCCTCCCTCCCCAGCACCCACCCACCCCTGGGGAAATTGTAGTTTTATAGGTACTTGGACATCTTAGAGGAAAGGGGCTGCTCTCAGGTGCAGCTCTTAATCCAAATCAGTCATACACAGAGGACCTGTGATTAATTAGCTTCAGGTACACAGGGTGTATTAGGGGTATTAGATACACTTTTATTAGTATAAGCATCTACACCAATCCTTATTATATACCGATTTAAAAGACCTAAACACAAGCTTTAAACTAAGATGCAGTCAGAGGTCCAGCAACGAGATGGGGGTTCTCCAGTCTTTTGCATCGAGTGTCACATGTATGATTATCTCCCAGTTGGTGAGAGGTCCTACATATGCACTAAGTGCAGGGAGCTCTTTGCTCTCAGGGAACGAGTCCGTTCTCTAGAGGCTAGAGTAGCAGACCTGGAAGACATAAGAAAGACAGAGAAGTACATGGACGAGACCTACAGGGATATAGTCCTGAAGTCCCACCTCCAGTCTGGCAGCATCCCTGTTGCCATGGAGGAGAGAGGTCACGTGACAGGAGAGCATCACCCTGGTGTGGCAGGAAGTGATCCTGTAACTAGGACCTGTCCTCCAGGTGATGTAAAACCCTCTCGCACCGAGGACGTTTCTCCAGGGCCATGTCCCCATGAGGGGAGGGTCAGGACAGCTGTTATAGTTGGTGATTCAATCATTAGGAATGTAGATAGCTGGGTGGCTGGTGGACGTGAGGATCGCCTGGTAACATGCCTGCCTGGTGCGAAGGTAGCAGATCTCACGCACCGCCTAGATAGGATCATAGATAGTGCTGGGGGGGAGTCTGCTGTCTTGGTACATGTTGGTACCAATGACATAGGAAAATGTGGTAGGGAAGTTCTGGAGGCTAAATTTAAGCTTTTAGGTAGGAAGTTGAAATCCAGAACTTCCAGGATAGCGTTCTCCGAAATGCTTCCTGTTCCACGTGCAGGACCCAAAAGACAGGCAGAGCTCCGGAGTCTCAATGCGTGGATGAGACAATGGTGCAAGGATGAGGGTTTTGGATTTGTTAGGAACTGGGGAACATTCTGGGGAAAGGGGGGGCTCTTCCGAAGGGATGGGCTTCACCTTAATCAGGATGGGACCAGACTGCTGGCATTAACCTTTAAAAAAGAGATAGAGAAGCTTTTAAACTAGAAAATAGGGGAAAGCCGACAGTCACCCAGGAGCGCACGGTTCGGACAAAGGTATCCTTGAAGGATACTACCAAAAGCAGTGAGGTTCCAAAAGGGAGTATAGTAGCCCAAATGCCTTGAGTAAGGAGCAGACAGAGCATAAAGATTCCCAATTACCCATGCCTACCAATAGCCAGATTAATATTAATAAAATGCAGTCTCTAAAATGCTTGTATGCCAATGCTAGAAGTCTAAACAATAAGATGGGAGAATTAGAATATATAGCATTAAATGAGAGGTTAGATATGATTGCACTCTCAGAGACGTGGTGGAAGGAGGATAACCAGTGGGACACTGTGATACCTGGATACAAACTATATCGTAATGATAGAGCTGAACAAATTGGTGGAGGGGTTGCGCTCTATGTTAGAGAGGGCATTGAGTCAGAAAGGATTAAAGTTTTGCAGGGAACAAAATATGCTGTAGAATCTCTATGGATTGAAATTCCATTTATGAAGGGGAAGGTGATGGCAGTGGGAGTATACTATCGACCACCTGGCCAGAATGAACAAATGGATGATGAAATGCTCAAAGAAATCAAGGAAGCTAACAAAAGCCACAACAGAGTAGTAATAATGGGTGATTTCAATTACCCCGGTATCGACTGGGACAGTGTCACAGCAGGACAAGCTAAAGAGATAAAGTTTCTAGATGAAATAAATGACTGCTTCTTGGAGCAGCTGGTTCATGAACCGACCAGAGGGGAAGCCATACTGGACCTAGTCCTTAGTGGAACGCCAGATCTGGTGCAAGAAATAAGGGTGTTGGGACCACTTGGCAATAGTGATCATAGTATGATCATGTTTGATTTAATCAGTGGAGGACAGATAGTAAAGGAATCCACAGTACTACCTTTTAACTTTCAAAAGGGTGACTATGATAGAATGAGGAATATAGTTCGGAAAAAACTAAAAGGAGCGGTTCCAAAGGTTAAAGACTTACAGCAAGCTTGGGTGTTATTTAAAAATACTATCCTCGAAGCCCAGACCAGCTGTATTCCACGCATTAAGAAAAGTGGAAGAAAGTCCAAAAAACTGCCAGCATGGTTTAAAGGTGAGGTCAGAGAGGCTGTTGCTGCCAAAAGAGCAACCTTCAGAAAATGGAAAAAAGAGCCAAATGATGAAAACTGGAAACAGCACAAGCACTGGCAAGTTAAATGCAAAGCATTGATAAGGCAGGCAAAGCGGGAATTTAAGAAGAAACTTGCTACGGAAGCAAAAACACGAAATAAAGACTTTTTCAAGTACATTCGTAGCAAAAGGCCTGTGAGAGAGTCAATTGGACCATTAGATGATAGAGGGGTAAAAGGGGCAGTAAGAGGAGACAAGGCTATAGCAGAGAGACTGAATGAATTCTTTGCTTCGGTCTTTACTGAGGAAGATGTAGGGGTGTTACCCAAGACTGAAGTGGTATTTAAAGGTGATACTGCAGAGGAATTGAGAGAAATATCGCTACACCGGGAAGATATATTACAACTATTTGATAAACTGAATAGTAGCAAATCACCTGGACCGGATGGTATACATCCCAGAGTGTTGAAAGAACTGAAATATGAGATTGCAGACCTGTTATTGGTAATCTGTGAACTTTCATTAAAATCATCTGTAATACCTGAAGATTGGAGGGTCGCCAACGTAACACCAATTTTTAAAAAGGGTTCCAGGGGTGACCCGGGAAATTACAGACCGGTGAGCCTGACGTCAGTACCAGGGAAAATGGTAGAAGCCATCATAAAGAACAAAATTACACAGCATGTAGATAGTCATGGCCTAATGGGAGACAGCCAACATGGCTTTAGACAAGGCAGATCTTGTCTTACTAATCTGATCTGTTTTTTTGAAGGTGTGCATAAACAGGTAGACAAAGGTGAGTCGGTTGATATAGTGTATCTGGACTTTCAGAAAGCTTTTGACAAGGTCCCCCATCAGAGACTTTTGGCGAAGCTAAAAAGTCATGGGATAGGAGGCAGTGTACTATTGTGGATCGGGAACTGGTTAAAAGATAGAAAGCAGAGGGTAGGGCTAAATGGCCAATATTCCCAATGGAAAAAGGTGAATAGTGGAGTACCCCAGGGATCTGTACTGGGTCCGCTACTTTTTGACATATTCATAAATGACCTGGAAAAGGGAATAACTAGTGAGGTAATCAAATTTGCAGATGACACAAAACTGTTTAAAGTTGTTAAAACCCAAGAGGATTGTGGAAAACTGCAGGAGGATCTGGATAAATTGGAAGACTGGGCATCCAAATGGCAGATGAAATTTAATGTGGACAAGTGCAAAGTTATGCACCTAGGAAAGAACAACCCACACTATAGTTACAAGATGCAAGGCTCCACATTAGAAACCACCACCCAGGAAAAAGATTTAGGAGTCATCGTGGATAACATGTTAAAACCCTCCGCCCAGTGTGCAGCGGCGGCCAAGAAAGCAAATAGAATGCTAGGTATCCTAAGGAAAGGGATGGAGAATAAAACAAAGGATATTATAATGCCTCTGTATCGCTCCATGGTACGACCGCACCTTGAATATTGTGTGCAATTCTGGTCACCGTATCTTAAAAAGGACATAGAGTTATTAGAAAAAGTACAGAGAAGAGCCACCAAATTGGTGAAGAGGATGGAAGGCTACTCCTATGAAGAGAGGCTAAAAAGGTTAGGGCTCTTTAACCTAGAAAAGAGGCGGCTGAGGGGAGATATGATAGAGGTGTATAAATTAATGAATGGAGTGGAACGGATAAACGTGGATAAATTGTTTACGCTATCAGAATATAGAAGGACTAGGGGCATGTAATGAAGCTACAGGGTAAACTATTTAAGACAAATAGGAGAAAATATTTCTTCTCTCAACGTGTAATCAAACTCTGGAATCTGTTACCGGAGGATGTAGTAAGGGCTGTTAGTATAGCTGGGTTTAAAAAAGGTTTGGACAAGTTCCTGGAGGAAAGGTCCATAAACCACTATTAAAAAGGGACCCAGGATATCAATGCTTGGCCTAGTACAAGCACTGCAGAACCTGTGTCTTTTGGGGAAACTGCTAGGTACGTATGACCTAGATTGGCCACTGTTGGAAACAGGATACTGGGCTTGATGGACCTCGGTCTGACCCAGTATGGCATTTCTTATGTTCTTATGTTCTTAAACTCTGGCCTCTTTGATCATCAGGTCACTACATTAACCACTAGTCTACTCATCTACTCCAATCTTAGAGGTTGCAACATTTGGCAGGGGTTTGGCATTTGGGATATCCTAGCTGGCCAAATGTGCTAGGAGATGGGACTGGAGAGCACCAGGGGCACAAGTATGAAGACAACACTGCCAATGAAAAAACAAAGATGAAGTTAAAAAATAAGTGTCAGGCCTCCGAGCCGCTGCAGGGCTCAAGTCCTCGCCATATTCCCGCCCCCTCCTTTGTCATAGAATTCCTATTACTGACACAAGAAATTTATGTCAAAGAAGGAGCAGGCAGACAGCGGGTCTTCGAATCCGCACTTATGTTTACTGCCAAGATTGTTCTGGACATTGGCGACGATGAAGGGGGATAAAGGGGAGTGAGATCGAAAAAAAAGATGGGCTGGAAAGGCCGATATAAAAAACACCTCTCCTGGCTGCTATTTTCATACAATTTGCCCATGACTATAGGATTTAATGCTCTGCAGAGAATGCTTGTGAATTGCATGTTATCACGTACAGTTATGACATAGTCTCACAATTTTTTCTTTCCACAGGGGTCCTGTAGATGTGGATTCACATGAGACGACTCTCAAAGAACATCTCCCAAGCAGACAGCTGGAAAAGAGATTTGACAGCATTAAGAATTCTGAGAATCAATAATTTCAAGTGGTTTAATACTGTTTCCACTGATCATAAGTAAAATTAGAAATAAAATTACACCTAGTATGCCTGAATACTGGCTTGTGCCCTCTTGCTCAAAACCTAGTGAAAGAAAGTTCAGTTAACTTTAGTCTAGAGGTACTGTACTGTAGGCCAACTGCATGGAAGAAAGGTCTAGTCAACTAAGAAGATAAGAAATGCCATCAAAACCAGTATCCTGTTTCCAACAGTGGCCAATTCAGGTCACAAGTACCTGGTAGGTTCCGAAAGAGGCACACAGGTTTCACAATGCTTGTCCCGGGTCAAGCAGTGTATTTCCCAGGTCCTCTTTAATAATGGTTTATACACCTTTCTCTCCAGGTACTTCTCCAAACCTTTATTAAACCCAACTACACAAACAGCTTTTACAACATTCTCCAGTAACAAATTCCAGAGTTTGATTATACGTTCAATGAAAAAAAATCAGCTCCTATTAGTCATAAATGGGCTACATTATAGCTTAATTACGTGCCCCCTAGTCTTTCTACATTTTGATGGCGTAAACAATCGATCTACATTTACCCGTTCCACCCCATTCATTAATTTATAGACCTTTATCTTATCTCCCCTCAACCATCTCTTTTCCATGTTGAAGAGTCCTAACCTTTTTTTTTTTTTAATTTTCAAAACCTCTTTATTAAGGTAATATAAAGGTAATACAAAGCAATAAAATGATATACATTGAGACAATATACATTGAAACAATATACATTTCAAATTAATATCATACAATATTTATAACTCCCAGCCCACAATATGGAGTGTGAAAATAAAAAGAATTAATAACAAGAAGAAGGAAACATCCCGATATGGAGCGAGAAAACAAAACAGACTCTTTTATACTTAGCTAGAGCCCCAAATAACAATATTACACTTTAACCAAGCCTTGCAAAAAGGTTTCCAATTGAAGTGAATCATAGAAGATGTAAGATTTACTTTGGTACATAACAACACATTTACATGGATATTTTAATACAAAAGTGGCTCCTAAAGCCAAGACACGAGGTCTAAGCACAAGAAAAGCTCTCCGTTTCAGTTGCGTAGTACGGCAAACGTCAGGAAATATCTGGATCGATTGGCCAAAAAACTTTTCATGGCGATATTTGAAATAAGAACGTAACACTAATTCTTTATCTCTCTCTAATGAAAAGGTAACAAGTAAAGTGGCACGAGAGGAAATTTCCTCAGTAGAGGTTTCTAAAAATTCAGAGAGGTCCAAACTAGGCACATTTAAATGATCCATTCCTCCTTGATCACTATCACCTCCCCCAGCCGCCAAATCCGAAGCAGGGGATTTTCTGACTCCAACCAGCAAATAATAAAGTTTAGATAGAACTATGGTATCGGGGTCAGATAATCTCAACACTTCCTTAATATATTTGAAAAACAATATACTGGGTGAGAGGTAATGTGTCTTGGGGAAATTCAATAAACGAAGATTCTTTACTCGTAAAGCATTTTCAAACATTTCATCATGACAATGCAATATCAAAGAATCCTGGACTGCAGATGCCAAAACACCCTGTATAGAGGAAACTGAACCCTCCAGCTTAGCTTTAGAGTGCTCCAAATCAGTCAATCGAACTTGACAATTAGATAAAGCAGTCACTGTATCATGAGTAAATTTAGAGAGCTGCACTAAAGAAGAATTTAAAGATAACTCAGTCCAGGAAACAACTTGCCATATGTCCTGTAGAGAAACTTCCATTGGCGGTTTAGGAGCCTCAGCAGCAGAGGAAAAATCAAAAGGAGAAGGCAAAGCAATAGTTGCAGAGTTTACCTTTAAGAAGGCTTCTGGAAGTAGAGCACAATCAGATACAGGATCTACCCCGACTCTACAGGGAGAGCCTGCCACCAGCGGTAACGGCTCTATGCTGGGTGGAGTCATAACCCTACGCGGTTGTGGAGACAGATGAGTTCTAACCTTTTAAGCCTCTCCTCATGGGGGTATATCCTTCCATCCGCATCACCATTTTGTTGCTCTTCTCTGTATCTTTTCTAATTCTGCTATATCCTTTTTAAGATATGGCAACCAGAATTGCACACAATTTTCAAGGTGCAGTCACACTATGGAACAGAGGCATTATGATGTCATCCTTTGTTTTATTCTCCATTCCTTTCGTTATGATTCCTAGCATTCTATTTGCTTTCTTTGTCACCACTGCACACTGGGATGACGCCTAAATCTTTTTCCTGGGTGTTAGTACCTTGCATCGTGTAACCATACAGTAGTTTGGGTTGTTCTTTCCTAGGTGCATAACTTTGCACTTCTCCCATTAAATTTAATCTGCCATTTGGACATCCAGTCTTCGAATTTATCAAAGTCCTCTTGCCATTTTTCAGCTTGCCATGAAAACCCAGGTGCTGAGCCTTCAGGGGTAGTCATGGACTCAATGGCAAAACAACACTGAACAGAAAAATTAATCTACTGGAAGGGACTTTCAGAAAAAGATTTGCAAAGTGTTATTCATCTCCATACAGATCTCAAGCCAAGTGGGATAAAAATGTCTTCCAGGACTGAATTTCTCCAGTTTGTGGCAGGAAAGGAGTCCACAGGGAATGGCTATTTGGGAAAGCAGCCAAATAACAGAAAAATAACTCACTGTTCGAAGCTGGATCAAGGGATACACCAGAGGCTGGTAATGAGAATACAATGAAACATTCCAGAACTGCCCCCCCCCCACTAAGCCAGGGGATGTAATGGTTGTCTCTTTACCCTAAGCCAGGAGATGTAATGGCTGTCTCTTTACACTAAGCCAGGGGATGTAATGGCTGTCTCTTTACCCTAAGCCATGGGATGTAATGGCTGTCTCTTTACCCTAAGCCAGGGGATGTAATGGCTGTCTCTTTACCCTATGCCAGGGGATGTAATGACTGTCTCTTTACCCTATGCCCAGGTCTCTTTTTTTTGTGTAATTAATTTTATTAAAGCCAAGAGCAAAACCGAGAAGCATCATCATGACTCCATACATACACACTTGGTCTTTCTCCCTCCCCACCCAGACCTCCTTTCCTAGATCCCCTGAACCCTTTAATATCATCTTGAAAACCATGGGATAACTCCTTCCCTGTGGATGACAACAAGCTTTTTTTCAAATTCTCTCTTTGCCTGCTTTATCAATGCCTTGCATCTAACTTACCAGTGCTTCTATTAATATAGTAACATAGTAAATGACGGCAGATAAAGACCAGCATGGTCCATCCAGTCTGCCGAGCAATATGGCAAGAGTAGGTGCTGCTGTCGCTCTGTGCAGGCCACCCCTCCCCATGTCTTTGTTTAGGGGTGGACCCACCACTCCATGTAGGACACCCCTATTTGTTGAGAAGTTAGATGGTTCAGTTTATTTTGTTTTTATCCTGTTGCTATAAAGGGATCCGCTGTGCTTGTCCCATGCTGTTTTGAATTCCATCACCGTGTTTGCCCCCACCACTTCCAACATGTTGTTTATGTTCGTATGTATGCAGCACGCCTGAATCCCCTGAAGAAATGAAAATGAAACACGGCCTGTGTCGGGCTCTCAGGTTGTTTATTTATTTATTTTTCTTATATACTGCGCTATTAAAATCAATGCGGTTTACATTATAACTGAACAATACAACAATGTATTAAATAACACAAAGTGCTTACATAGAATAGGGGACAATGTTGTTGTTGTTGTTGTTGTTGAATTAATTATTGAATAAAAGTATCCTTCCAATTTTAAACCACGTACTACTGACTGGGTATCTTTTGAGCAACGTGGTGTGGTGCTCTTTTGGTGAACGGGATCCACAAACATTTAGACAGTACAGTTACTTAACAGTATTTAGACAGTACAATTGAGGTAACATTTAACATAAAGGTATTTAATAACGCGGTATGATATATTTGTGTGTGGATAGGATGGGTGTGTGTTTAGTTGGTGGAGGTAGTAGTGTTACTGTTTGGGTAGGGGATGTTGCTTGAATGCTCATAGGTTTCTATAAATAACAATGTTTTGAGGTCTTTGCGGAAGTCTGTGAGGTCATCTAAAGCTCTCAGGCTCATTCGTAGGGAGTTCCATAGTGTGGATGCCAGTAGTGATGGTGCTCTTTTTGAAGTTGTTTGTTTGGTTTTGTGATAGCCTGCAGGTGTGCCGATCATGTTGTTGTTATTGGTTCTTCTTGGTCTATTGCTGCTGTCCCTTGTTATAATGTTTTGGAGTACGTCTGCTGAGAGATGGTGAATGACTTTGAAGATGATCATGATTGTTTTGTATTTAGCTCTTGCCACCATTGAGAGCCAGTGTAGTTGTTGTAGGACGGGAGTGATGTGCTCGGCCTTGGAGTAATGATGTGTGCTGTGGTGTTTTGTACCATCTGTAGTGGGTGGAGTGTCTGCTGAGGAAGGCCTTGATATAGTGAGTTTCCATAATCAAGCAATGGTGTAATGAGTGCTTGACACACTGTGCGGAAGTGGTCTTGATGGAGCATTGGTTTGATTTGTCTAATTGTTTTCAATCAATGATATGCCTTGTTTGCGGTTTTGGTGATGTGGGATTTTAGGTTCAGAGCTCTGTCTAGTGTTATGCCCAGATACTTAACTTCTTCTTTGACTACTGTGTTTGTCTAGGATGTTAATAGTTTGTGGAGGTATGAAGGTGGGGTTCCTGGTGACGAACATTGCCTCAGTTTTGTCTCAGTTGACCGTTAAGTTGTTGGCTATGAACCAGTCATTCATGTCTTCGAGGCATTTTGTTATTGTTGTAGTGTTTAGTGCTAGTAAGTTGATTAGAGCATACACCATGATGTCGTAAGCATAAATGTGGTGCTTGATGATGCTGCATATGGGCTGTATGTAAATGTTGAAGAGCATTGAAGATAGGGCTGAGCCTTGAGGTATTCCCTGCGTGATGGGGAATTGTAGTGATTTCTTTTGGCTGCATTTGACTTGTTGCGTTCGCCCTTCCAGGTATGATGTAAACCATTTCAGGGTATTCTTGCATAGACCTATCTGTTGTAAGCGTTGCAATAGCTTAGCGTGTGACCCAGTGTCGAAGGCCGCCGAGATGTCCATGAACACTAGCAGGAATCTGTTTTTTATGTTGTCCATGACTCTTAGGAGATTGCCAAAGAGGGATGTGAGTAGTGTTTCTACGCCATGTTGGGGCTTGAATCCATGCTGATGTATGTCCAGTGGGGCATTGATATCTATATGGTCCTGAAGTTGCCTTTGGACTGCTTTTTCCATGATTTTGGCAAGGAATGGCAGGCTGGAGATGGAACGGTATGATTTTGGTTCGGATGGGCTCAGATTACTACTTTTAAGTATTGGTCGTATCATCGCGTGCTTTAGGGGTTGCGGCATGTATCCTTGTTGGAGTGATTCTTTGACGATTTTTTGAATGTGATGAGAGAGCTGGCTTTTTGTGGCTTTGATCCAAAACACTGGGCATGGGTCTGATGGTGAAGTTGTTGTGTTTAGTCCAGTCTGATGGTGAAGTTGTTGTGTTTAGTCCAGATATAATGTCTTCTACTTGCTGTTTTGTTGGTATGTTGAAGCTCTCAGGGAACAAGTCCATTCTCTAGAGGCTAAAGTAGCAGACTTGGAAAACATAAGACAGACAGAGAGGTACATAGACGAGACCTACAGGAATATAGTCCTGAAGTCCCACCTCCAGTCTGGCAGCACCCGTTGCCATGGAGGAGAGAGGTCACATGACAGGAGAGCATCACCCTGGTGTGGCAGGAAGTGATCCTGTAACTAGGACCTGTCCTCCAGGTGATGTAGAACCCTCTCGCACCAAGGAAGTTTCTCCAGGGCCATGTGCCCATGAGGGAAGGGTTAGGACAGCCGTTATAGTTGGTGATTCGATCATTAGGCATGTAGATAGCTGGGTGGCTGGAGGACGTGAGGATCACCTGGTAACATGCCTGCCTGGTGCGAAGGTAGTGGACCTCACGCGCCACCTAGATAAGGTCTTAGATAGTGCTGGGGAGGAGTCTGCTGTCTTGGTACATGTCGGTACCAATGACATAGGAAAATGTGGTAGGGAGGTTGTGGAGGCAAAATTTAGGCTTTTAGGTAGGAAGTTGAAATCCAGAACTTCCAGGGTAGCATTCTCCGAAATGCTTCCTGTTCCACGTGTAGGACCCAAAAGGCAGGCAGAGCTCCGGAGTCTCAATGCGTGGATGAGACAATGGTGCAGAGATGAGGGTTTTGGTTTGTTAGGAACTGGGGAACATTCTGGGGAAAGGAAGGGCTCTTCCAAAGGGATGGGCTTCACCTTAACCGGGATGGAACCAGGCTGCTGGCATTAACCTTTAAAAAGGAGATAGAGCAGCTTTTAAACTAGATATTAGGGGAAAGCCGACAGTCGCCCAAGAGCAGATGGTTCGGAAGAATGTATCCTTGAAGGATACTACCAAAAGCAGAGAGGTTCCACAAAAGAGTAAAGTAGCCAAATGCCCTCAAGTATGGAGCAGACAGAGCTTAAAGGTCCCAATTTACCCTTGTCTAACAATAGCCAAATTAATATGAATAAAATACAGTCTCTAAAATGCTTGTATGCAAATGCTAGAAGTCTAAAGAATAAGATGGGAGAGTTAGAATATATAGCACTAAATGAAAGGTTAGATATGATTGGAATATCAGAGACATGGTGGAAGGAGGACAACCAGTGGGACACTGTGATACCTGGGTACAAACTATATCGTAATGATAGAGCTGATCAAATTGGTGGAGGGGTTGCGCTCTATGTTAGAGAGGGCATTGACTCAGAAAGGATTAAAGTTATGCAGGAAACAAAATCTGCTGTAGAATCTATATGGATTGAAATTCCATATAAAAGGGGGAAGGCGATGGCAGTGGGGGTGCACTATCGAGCACCTGGCCAGAATGACCAAATGGATGATGAAATGCTCAAAGAAATCAAGGAAGCTAACAAAAGTTACAGCGCAGTAATAATAATGGGTGATTTCAATTACCCCGGTATCGACTGGGTCAGTGTCACGTCAGGACATGCTAGGGAGATAAAGTTCCTAGATGAAATAAATGACTGCTTCTTGGAGCAACTGGTTCATGAACCGACCAGAGGGGAAGCCATATTAGACCTAGTCCTTAGTGGAACACCAGATCTAGTGCAAGAGATAAGGGTGTTGGGGCCACTTGGCAATAGTGATCATAACATGATCGCCTTTGATTTAATTAGTGGAGGAGGGATAGTAAGGAAATCCACAGTACTACCTTTTAACTTTCGAAAGGGAGACTATGATAAAATGAGGAAAACAGTTAAGAAAAAACTAAAAGGAGCAGTTGCGAAGGTTAAAGACGTACATCAAGCTTGGGTGTTGTTGAAAAATACTATCTTGGAAGCCCAGACCAGCTGTATTCCACGCTTTAAGAAAAGTGGAAGGAAATCCAAAAAACCTCCAGCATGGTTTAAAGGTGAGGTGAGAGAGGCTGTTGTTGCCAAAAAAGCATCTTTCAGGAAATGGAAAAAAGAGCCAAACGATGAAACCTGGAAACAGCACAAGCACTGGCAAGTCAAATGCAAGGCATTGATAAGGCAGGCAAAGAGAGAATTTGAGAAGAAGCTTGCTGCGGAAGCAAAAACGTGAAATAAAGACCTTTTCAAGTACATTCGTAGCAAAAAACCTGTGAGAAAGTCAGTTGGTCCATTAGATGATAAAGGGGTTAAAGGAGCACTAAGAGGCGACAAGGCGATAGCGGAGAGACTGAATGAATTCTTTGCTTCGGTCTTTACTGAGGAAGATGTAGGGATGTTACCCATGACTGAAGTGGTATTTAAAGGTGCGGAAGAATTGAAGGAAATATCGATACATCGGGAAGATGTATTACAACTATTAGATAAACTGAAGAGTAGCAAATCACCTGGGCCGGATGGTATACATCCAAGGGTGTTGAAAGAACTGAAATAGGAGATTGCAGAACTGCTATCAGTAATCTGTGAACTATCATTAAAATCATCTCTAATACCTGAAGATTGGAGGATCGCCAATGTAACACCAATTTTTAAAAAGGGTTCCAGGGGTGACCCAGGAAACTACAGACCGGTGAGCCTGACGTCAGTACCGGGAAAAATGGTAGAAATCATCATAAAGAATAAAATTACTCAGCATGTAGATAGTCACAACCTAATGGGAGACAGCCAACATGGCTTTAGACAAGGAAGATCTTGTCTTACTAATCTGTTATGGTTTTTTGAAGGAGTGAATAAACAGGTGGACAAAGGTGAGTTGGTTGATATTGTGTATCTGGACTTTCAGAAAGCCTTTGACAAGGTCCCTCATCAGAGACTTTTGGCAAAACTAAAGAGTCATGGGATAGGAGGCAGTGTACTATTGTGGATCAGGAACTGGTTAAAAGATAGAAAGCAGAGGGTAGGGCTAAATGGCCAATTTTCCCAATGGAGAAAGGTGAATAGTGGTGTACCCCAGGGATCTGTGCTGGGTGCGCTGCTTTTTGACATATTCATAAATGACCTTGGAAATGGAATAACGAGTGAGGTTATCAAATTTGCAGATGACACAAAACTATTTAAAGTTGTTAAAACCCAAGAGGATTGTGAAAAATTGCAAGAGGATCTTGATAAATTGGAAGACTGGGCATCCAAATGGCAGATGAAATTTAATGTGGACAAGTGCAAGGCTATGCACCTAGGGAAGAACAACCCAAACTATGGTTACACGATGCAAGGTTCCACATTAGGAACCACCACCCAGGAAAAAGATTTAGGCGTCATTGTGGATACCATGTTAATACCCTCGGCCCAGTGTGCAGCGGCAGCCAAGAGAGCAAATAGAATGCTAGGTATGATAAGGAAAGGAATGGAAAATAAAACAAAAGATATTATAATGCCTCTGTATCGTTCCATGGTGAGACCGCACCTTGAATATTGTGTGCAATTCTGGTCGCCGTATCTTAAAAAGGATATAGCGATTTTAGAAAAGGTACAGAGAAGAGCCACCAAAATGGTAAAGGGGATGGAAGGATACTCCTATGAAGAAAGGCTAAAAAGGTTAGGGCTCTTTAACCTGGAAAAGAGACAGCTGAGGGGAGATATGATAGAAGTCTATAAATTAATGAACGGAGTGGAACGGGTAAACGTAGATCGATTGTTTACCTTATCAGAATATAGAAAGACTAGGGGACATGCAATGAAGCTACAGGGTAAACTATTTAAGACTAATAAAAGGAAATATTTTTTCACTCAACGTGTAATCAAACTCTGGAATTTGTTACCGGAGGATGTAGTAAAGGCTGTTAGTGTAGCTGGGTTTAAAAAAGGTTTGGACAAGTTCCTGGAGGAAAGGTCCATAAACCATTATTAAGAAGTGACCGAAGATATCAATGCTTGACCCAGTACAAGCATTGTGGAACTTGTGTCTCTTGGGGAAACTGCTAGGTACATATGACCTAGATTGGCCACTGTTGGAAACAGAATACTGGGCTTGATGGACCTTGGTCTGACCCAGTATGGCATATCTTATGTTCTTATGTCCATGCTTGATGTTGCTTTTTTTATCGTGTGATTGTTTGTTTGTGGTGAAGCAGAGTATGTTTAGTTGGTGTTTTTTGACTTTATGTAGTCTGCATATTTTTGTGGGTCAAGATGGTGGGTGCTTTGTTGCTTGTCATCGTTGGTGAGCGTTCGGACGCCCCCTGAAGAAGCTAATCTAGAGTGAAACGCAAGAAAAGGCACCAAGGGATGGTGTTGGGGAGCACTCAAGAGTTAAGCAGCATTTAGTCTATAAATCATTTGAATGCTTCATTTGTGGTATTTTATTTACATTAGTGTATATAAGTGCCGAAAAGATCATTGATGCTATTAGGCACCATGATAGACATCTTCATATATATGTTGTAGTGCCGACAACTCTGAGACCTATAAAGCACAGAATACACAATAAAAAATGAATTTCCACAAGTAGGAGAACCAACGTCACGTTTGACTGAAGTTTATTTTATTTATTTTATTTATTTAACTGCATTTATATCCCGCTTTTCATCGGGTCAAAGCGGGATATAAATGCTTAGAGTGGCGTGATTGACATTCCCTTACCAAAAACAGGCAGAACCTCTGAGAATGCAACAGTGTTAACAATGGGCTTGAGTTTCTCTCCCAGAGATTGGAATTTCTTTTGGACTGTAGAGGTACTGTTTCTAGCCAGGTCATTTCTGCCCAAGTGGATAACATCAAGTTTGGAGTGTTCACTTTTTGCGCTAAGTACTTCAACAACTTGGTTTGTATTCCTGCTGGCTGTCGAGCCTGGTAGGCACATGACTATCTTCTCTCCTTTGAACTGTGTTCCCAAGTTGGTGCCTCCTGATGATGAAATCTCCATGTAGTAGTAGTTTTCTGTTTGGTGAGGTTTTCTTCATAT
Source organism: Ichthyophis bannanicus (assembly GCA_033557465.1). NCBI lineage: Eukaryota > Metazoa > Chordata > Amphibia > Gymnophiona > Ichthyophiidae > Ichthyophis > Ichthyophis bannanicus. The sequence continues at coordinate 376,036,049 of CM066039.1, read as the reverse complement.
TTGGTGCTTTAGCAGGAGATTGGGCATTGTCTGACTCATTTAAGGGCCCTTCAGTTTTTTTGGATTGAGCATCCTCATTAGCCAAGGTAGAGAAGGCATTATGCAGGGATATCTCTTGATGTATAGGATGTCTGTGTGTTACATGTCGCATCTTCCAGAACCCACTGTGATCCATTTGTTCCTGGGGTGTTTGATTCTTTGTGGGAGCGGTGGTGGACTTTGTTCAGTTTGTATCCTAAAAGAGATGCTTTTCATTGCAGCCATTTCCTCCCTCAGTAGAGTCACTTATTTTTGCATGGCAGCTAGGTCTTTCCTTAGTAGAGTCAGTTTGTCATGCATGGCAGCTGACCTGAGGCACATAGGACAAGCTCTTAGGCTCCAAATGATTCGTCTTGGAATGAAACTACCGCAGTTATTGCACTGAATACATGACATGTTGGTTAAGCAGTCCCAGAAGAGGAAGAAGAAGAAGAAAGGATGAAGAAGATGTGGACTTTTTTTTTTTTATATACTTTATTTAAGTACCACCAACAACAAACCATAATAAACCAATGAACATAGGGAACCTGGGTGGGTGTAGTCTTATCCCACCCGGGAAGCAACAAAAGGAAATACAACAGGTGGGTTATATCAGATTATCCCCACCCACACCCTCCCTCCCACCCATCCCCACCCCCTCCCCCCAACCCCCACCCACCCCACAAACCATAGTATAAGTTCTTATATTAACAAGCAGCAGCAACTACGGGCCACTCCTACCGCCCTATCCGTACCATTAACACTTCAGGTCCCCAGTTGGAGAATCTCATTACGGCTACGGGCCCCGAGCTGTTGAATATAAGGTTCCCATATAGACATAAACACTGTCCAATGCTTGACACTGCCCCTAGCCAACCAGCGCTCTGTTAGCATCAGGTGATGAAAGTTATTCCGCCATTCAGCAAAAGTGGGCGGTTGGTGATCCCTCCAGAGGCGGAGAATTGGCCCCTTCCCCACCATACAAGCTTTCCGTATTAATAGCCTCTCCCCTCTCTTTGCGGGGCAGGGAGGTCCCATCAGATCCAACACTACAAAGAGGCCAGTCCATCTCAGTTGTTGCTGTAGCAACCCACCCACAAAAGCGCAGATCTTCGCCCAATAGGCACGCAATCTCCGACAGCCCCACCACATATGCAGGAGGGTGGCCATAGGTTCCGAACAACGCGGGCAGCGGCCATCCGACTGCAAATGACTACGAAACGCCCGCCGTGGCGAGAAATGAGCTCTGGTCACGCATTTAAATTGAACTTCCCGCCAGCGAGACCCCCGCGCCACATAGCATATCCGTTTCAGAGATGCCCCGACCAACCCCGGGCCAACCTCCCTCCCCAATTCCGCTTCCCAAGCCACCTCAATCCCCCTATAGTTAGGGATTGCCTTAAAACACTCCAGACGGTGCTTCAAGACAGAAATCGATGGAGGGACATCTTCTCCTAAACTGAAAAATTCTAGGACCTGCGCGGAGCGTTCAATTTTCAGCGCTTCCCGTGGCAAAGAGGCTATATAATGGGAGGCTTGCATGTATGCAAAGCAGTGTCTGGTAGGGAGGTCATACTCCCGACTCAGTGCCTGAAAGGATTTACATTTCCCCACTGAATCAACCAATTGCCCTACATTCTGTATGCCCTGCTGCCCCCAGTCCCGGAACGTCCCCGTCGCAGACCCCGGGGGGAATTTAGTATTCCCTTGCAGGGGCAGCCAACTAGATACCCTCCAGGGCTCGTTCCACCACCTATTAAGCTGTTGCCAGGTGCGCCGGACAGAGCTTACCAGCGCACTCTGCAAAAGACCACCCGGCAGCTGACACTTCGTCTCGTGCAAGACCCCTAGGAGAGTGTATGGGGCCACAAGGCATTCCTCTAGGGTCCTTGGCGTATAAACTTCAGTGTTCCCCAGCCAATCCCCCAAGTGCCGCGCCTGGCAGGCTAGGGCGTACATCTTCAAATCTGGCAATCCCATACCCCCATCACGCCACTTCCCCACCATCCGCGCCCAAGGTATACGCGCCCTTTTCCCTTTCCATAGGAATGTTTTGAGAAGAGCCTCGATACGACGCAAATCGCGACCCAACAACCACACAGGTAAGGTCTGCAACCAATACAAGAGTCTTGGTAAGATAACCAATTGTACCGCCGCTATTCTCCCAGAAAGCGACAACGGAAGGGACACCCATGCCTTAAGTTGTAGAGCCAGGCGCTTTAAAAAACGCTCCAGATTACACCCATAGAGCGCCTGGGGCCGTCTGGGCAACACAATGCCCAAATAAAGGAAATCCTCCTCAGCCCATCGGAGGGGGAACCCACCCCTCCAGTCCTCCCGAAGAAGTCCCGAAACATCCAAAGCCTCCGACTTATCTTCATTAATGCGAAGGCCTGCGAAGGCCCCAAATCTCGTGAATTCCCCCAGTAGAGATTGTAGGGAAGCAACCGGGTGAGTCAGGTGGACCAGCAAGTCATCCGCGAAAGCTGAGATAGTGAACTCGTGCGAGCCCATTCGTACTCCCCGTATCTCCTCCGAGTCCGCGATAGCTCGAATCAGGGGATCCAATGAGAGAACAAACAACAAGGGGGAGAGCGGACAACCCTGACGTGTGCCCCTCTCCAACTCAAACCCCTCAGACAGTACCCCATTGCATAAAATACTCGCCGTCGGTGAGACATACAGGCTCCGTATGAGCTGGCAGAAAGCAGGACCCAAACCATAGTGAGGTAAAAGGTTCCAAAGATATTGCCAGTTGACTCTATCAAAGGCCTTTTCCGCGTCAAAGCTGATAAGAAGTGAGGCCTGCTGTCGAGTATGTACCCACTCCAAGGAGGCCAGAATCTTGCGAAGATTCCAAACAGCGTAGCGGCCTTTGACAAACCCGACTTGTGCTTCGTGAACCAAGTGTCCCAACACATCAGCCAGCCGGATAGCAAGAACTTTTGCAAGTATTTTTAAGTCAAAATTAAGAAGGGAGATGGGGCGATAGGAGGCGGCCAACATCGGGTCTTTACCCGGCTTGGGTATCAACGTGAGGTGTGCATGGTTCCGTCCCCAACTAAAGGCCCCCCGATCCGCCCTGGCACTAAAGACCTCCCGCAACAGTGGGCTCACGGAGTCCCTAAGGATTTTATAGAGCTCCGCACCGAACCCATCAGGGCCCGGCACTTTGTAACAACTGGCCACCGAGATGACTGACTGTATCTCCTGGGTGGTAAGAGGCTGATCCAGCGCCCCCCTCTGTTCCTCCGTGAGCCGCGGCAGTTCCAACCCGTTCAGGTAGGCAGACATTGTCTCCACAGAGCCAGGTTCTGCTCTATACAAAGATTGGAAAAAACCCCGGAAAACCTTCGCTATGTCCCCACTCTGCTTATACACATTACCCCTAGCGTCCCTAAGCGCCGCCACCAGAGAGGAGCCGCGCCGGCCCCGCAAGCAACGTGCTAACAGCTTCCCGGGCTTATCACCATAACAATGCAAACGAAATCGATAATAAAGAACCGATTTCTTGGCCCGCTGGTGCAATAACTCATTGAGGTCCACCTGGGCTTCCCATAACTGTTTCTTAAGCGCGGGAGATGGTGCGTGAGCACAAGTGCGCCGAAGCTTAGTCACCTGCCGCTCGAGGTTAATTATACGTTCAGCCAGCATTCTACGCTTCCTAGCCGCAAACCCAATGATATCCCCTCTAAGGACCACCTTCGCTGTTTCCCACACCAATTCGGGTTCAGCCGTATGTGCCTGGTGGTTATTGATGAACTCCTGCCAGCGCTGTTGAATAAATTGATGGAAATGTGAATCATGATAAAGTTCTAAGGGAAACCGCCAGAGACGGTCTCTCGGGGTCACATCGCCCCATTGTAAGGCAACCCATATCGGAGCATGGTCCGAGATTTCCAAGGGACCAATTTGGGCATCTCCCGTAGAAGCAAACAGGGCAGCCGAGGATAGGAGATAATCAATACGGGCACTGGTGCCATGCGCCCTAGACTGATGAGTATAGTCTTTTTCTAGGGGGTGCAACAATCGCCAGGGGTCTATCAAGCCCAGTCTCCTGCAGAAGCGCTGCAGCATCCGAGATGGTAGTACCCTCTCCCTCACCTCCCCTCCTCTAGATGTGTCAAGGTCTGCATCAAGCACCCCATTGAAATCCCCCCCCAAAATCAGGGGATAATCCGGGAGCTGCTCAACAACCGAGGCCAACCGGTTATAGAAGCCAAAGTCAAACACAGTAGGCCCGTATAAATTCCCCAAAATCACCGGTCTCCCCTCTAGCAGTCCTGGGATCAGAAGGGACCTCCCCGCTTCATCCGACCTAATCGTTTCTGCCACAAATCGAACCCGTTTGTGAATCAAGATGACTACACCCCCTTTAATCCCTTTAGCTGGGGAACCCCACACCTGCCCCACCCAGTTCCTACACAGCTTATCATGCTCCTCCGCCGTCTGGTGTGTCTCTTGGAGCATTGCAATATCACACTGATGCCTCGCCAGAGCTTGCAAAATTTTATATCTCTTAATAGGGTTCCCTAAACCACATACATTCCAGGAAATAACTTTCAGAGGAGCAAGGCAGTGTCAAGGTGCCAAAAATGATACTTACTCATTTGCTTGGGAAAGACCCCCCCAGCCCGGGGCCCACCCATAGCATTCCGCCGATGTAGCCGCTGCTGCCAGCATTGAAGCCCCGAAGGAACGATTATTCCCACCCCCCCTATCCACCCCTCCCCTCCCCCCACCCCCCCAATCCCTTTCCCCCCCGCCCCCCCTCTACTAGTCCGTCCAGGTGGTCGGACAGCTTTCCTTGACAATCGGGTTCCTACCCCCATTCCAAGTACCTTAATCTCTTACATGAACTATAAGCAACTGCAAAAACTTACTCTCCTCCACCCCTCCCCCACACCACCCACAACCCCCCTCCAGTTCTCACCTATCCCGCGGTGACTCCCCGCCTGCCATCAGGTCCCCTCCAACTGCCCAACCCACCGAGTCCATCATGGTCTCCCCTAAGCTCACAGGGGCCTTAATAAGCCCTAACCCTCCACAATCCAACCCTCCCCTCTACAGCCAGATTTTACATCCCATGGTCACACCATAACCCAGCCGACCACCCAACTACAAGGGGGGGGGCCACACCTAAGGTGCCGAGCCACACAGCCCCTAGCCAACACTAAACAGCAGCTGGAGTAGACCACTCTCCTTCCCGGACAGGTGACTAGAAATATCCCCTCTGCGCATTCCGCGACCCTATTAAAATTATGTTAACAGAGGGGAGGGCCAAATGGTAGATATTAGGTATATGGTACCACCCACGGTCACTAGGCCCCTAAGCACAACCAGCCACGTGCCTAAGCTCCCAACGTAAGGCGGTGGGCCCGGGCCCCCGCCCGCCCGCGTGGGCCCAGCCAACTCCCCTCCCCCCCCAAACTGATATGCCCCACTCCCAGACCCACATGGCTGACATCTAATCCAGCCCATACACCCCCCTCCCCCCCCCCCTAAGCTCCCCAGGGGATTGTAACCATTCTACAACCTAAGAAACATAGTAAAAAGAACAACCGAAACAATGTTACTATATAAAAGGCACAAAGCAACACTATTGCCGTAGCTTAGAGCTCCTGAGCATAGTAGCAAGGTACACCCTTCCAAACCCCTCTGAGACTTATCCAGTTCCCCATCTCCACAGAAAAACAGTGCCCCGTATAAATGCAAATCCAACAAAGAAAAAAGAAAGAAAGTCGGAGAATACAATCGGGAGGGGGGGGGGGGGGGAAGAGCAGGATACTTATAGAACTTATAATTGTATAAGGCATCCCCAATCCCTTATAAATATATCAGGCATCTCCAGTCTCTGAGAGATGGATAAGGCATCCCCAGTCTCTCAAAAATCGTCTCCCCGTTTCAAAGTTTTCCCCCTGCAATACCGGTAGGTCGGCCAAACTTCCGTTAGCAGTGTCAATGGCTAGAACCGGCCGAGCTGTTCAAGGTGTCCAGAAAAGAAGTAGCCGCTTCGGGGGAGGACAGAAATCGAGGCCGACCCTGGAACTCCACACGCAGACGAGCAGGGTATAAAAGTGAGAATCGTATTCCCTTCTGTCTGAGCTGCGTGCACACCGTGGAGAAGGCCCGCCGCTGTTGACTGACTAGAGTCGAATAATCTTGAAAGACCAGGATACGCTCCGCAGCAGAGCTCTGCCAGGTACGACTCCGTGCCATTCTAAGCACGTCCTCTTTTTGTCTATAATCCAAGAAGCGCGCTATAACTGCACGCGGTCGGGGTGCTTGTTCCTTCTTTGGGCCTATCCTGTGCACGCGCTCCAGCTTTACGGCGGTGGTTCCCTTGTCGCCCATCAATTTAGCAATCCAGGCCAGTAAGAAATCATATAGGGCACTGTCCAGCACATCCTCTGAAATCCCGACAAATCTCAAATTCTTTCGCCGGCCCCGGTTCTCCAGATCGTCCAGTTTTTCTCCGTATTGCTTGACCAATTTTTCCAGCTTGTCCACTTTAGTTTGTAGCGAGGTCTGGGTGTCTTCCAAATCAGACACACGTGTCTCCACCTGCTCCACTCGTCCTGTATAGTCGGTGACACGCTGGCCGACAGCGTGCATTTGCTCCGAGAGATCTTGAAATCGGGAAGCAAGAGCTTGTACCACCGCTGCAGTGACCTCTGCGACTAGCCCCTGAGTGCCCCCAGAGCCTGGGCTACAAGGCGCGCTCTCCGCCATTTTTGCTTCAGGGACTCGGGGCTTCTCCTTCCTCGTCGTTTTCGTTGCCATTGAGCCACTTGCCTCGCCACCGGTATACCACTGTGAGCCCGCTGGGGGGTTTAGCACAGCTAATGATTAAGAGTAGGAGATTCCACCTATAGTGGGAGAATAATGCAGTTTTGGGGGGTAAATTACCCGGAGCTGATCAGTGTCCGTCTGATCAGCTCATTTGCCAAACCGGAAGTCCAAGATGTGGACTTTTAACCCAAGTAAGAAAGGATAGATGGCACGTATGTGACCACTATAAAGGCAATGTAGCCCCTGGAGTGGGTGGGTGAGGGGTAGGGTGGGCAGGAACCTAAGTGTCTCTGGCAAGTAGGCTGTTCCTGAACCGTGAGCACACACCGATATCTGATGTAAGTCTATACAAGGAAAGCAGTCTAAAACCACAGTTAAAAGCTATAATATTAATTCTCCCAAAAATCAACAGTTAGAGTTTATAGTTTTAAGCCAGCAGAGAAGATAGAAAGGTTTGTTCTTAGCTTAATGGATGCTTCTCAGCTTCTGCAAAACTGGCTCAGACAGACTAAAGTGTGGAATATTGTTTCCAGTTTTTGTCATTTGGCTCCTTTTTCCATTTCCTGAAAGATGATTTTTTGGCTACAACAGCCTCTCTGACCTCATCTTTAAACCATGCTGACAGTTTTTTGGGCTTCCTTCTACTTTTCCTAAAGTGTGGAATACAGCTGGTCTGGGCCTCCAAGATAATATTTTTTTAAACAACACCCTTGCTCAATATAAATCTTTAACCTTTGCAGCTGCTCCTTTTAGTTTTTTCTTAACTATTTACTTCATTTTATCTTAGTCTACCTTTTGAAAGTTAAAGGTAGCACTGTGGATTTCCTTACTGTTCTTCCTCCATATATTAAATCAAATGTGATCATGCTGCAATCACGATTGCCAACAGGCCCCAACACTCTTATCTCTTGTACTAGATCTGGTGTTAGTTGAACCTAGTCCTTAGTTGAGGTCCAAAATCGTTTCCCCTCTTGTTCATTCATACTTTATCTTCCTAGCATGTCCTGCTGTGACATTGATCCAGTCAATACAGGGGTAATTGAAATCACACATTATTATTACTGTGTTGTAACTTTTGTTAGCTTCCCTGATTTCTCTTAGCATTTTATCATCTGTTGAGTCATTCTGGCCAGGCAGTCGATAGTACACCCCCAGTGCCATCACCTTCCCCTTTTTGCATGAAATTTCGATCCATAGAGATTCTAGAGTGTATTTTGTTTCCTGGGAAACTTTAATCCTGTGTGACTTAAGGCAAAGGCAGAGAGGCTCGCATCCTGGAGATGAATGCATGGCTGCATGGATGGTGTCACTGAGAGCGTTTTGGTTTCCTAGACCATGGGATGCTGTTCCAAGGGTTGCAGAGCAGAGATGGCATCCATCTGTCCAAGAAAGGTCAACGCGTCTTCGGTAGTAAATTCGTTGGGGATGGGTGAAGAAAGCCCCCAGGTAGATGATACATTAAATACCTTTATGGAAATGGGTAACAGGGATAACATATGGAAAGCAGTGTGTATAAATGCCCGCAGCATGGAAAATAAGATCCCTGATGTTGAAGCTTTAGAACATAAGAACATAAGATATGCCATACTGGGTCAGACCAAGGTCCATCAAGCCCAGTATTCTGTTTCCAACAGTGGCCAATCTAGGTCATATGTACCTAGCAGTTTCCCCAAGGGACACAGGTTCCACAATGCTTGTATTGGTTCAAGCATTGATATCCTGGGTCCCTTCTTAATAATGGCTTATGGACCTTTCCTCCAGGAACTTGTCCAAACCTTTTTTAAACCCAGCTACACTAACAGCCTTTACTACATCCTCCGGTAACAAATTCCAGAGTTTGATTACACGTTGACTGAAAAAATATTTTCTTTTATTAGTCTTAAATAGTTTACCCTGTAGCTTCATTGCATGTCCCCTAGTCTTTCTATATTCTGATAAGGTAAACAATCGATCTACGTTTACCCGTTCCACTCCGCTCATTAATTTATAGACTTCTATCATATCTCCCCTCAGCCGTCTCTTTTCCAGGTTAAAGAGCCCTAACCTTTTTAGCCTTTCTTCATAGGAGTATCCTTCCATCCCCTTTACCATTTTGGTGGCTCTTCTCTGAACTTTTTCTAATAACTATATCCTTTTTAAGATACGGCGACCAGAATTGCACACAATATTCAAGGTGCGGTCTCACCATGGAACGATATAGAGGCATTATAATATCCTTTGTTTTATTTTCCATTCCTTTCCTTATCATACCTAGCATTCTATTTGCTCTCTTGGCCGCCGCTGCACACTGGGCCGAGGGTTTTAACATGGTATCCACAATGACGCCTAAATCTTTTTCCTGGGTGGTGGTTCCTAATGTGGAACCTTGCATCGTGTAACCATAGTTTGGGTTGTTCTTCCCTAGGTGCATAACCTTGCACTTGTCCACATTAAATTTCATCTGCCATTTTGATGCCCAGTCTTCCAATTTATCAAGATCCTCTTGCAATTTTCCACAATCCTCTTGGGTTTTAACAACTTTAAATAGTTTTGTGTCATCTGCACATTTGATAACCTCACTCGCTATTCCACTTTCCAGGTCATTTATGAATATGTCAAAAAGCAGCGGACCCAGCACAGATCCCTGGGGTACACCACTATTCACCTTTCTCCATTGGGTGTAAATTGGCCATTTAGCCCTACCCTCTGCTTTCTATCTTTTAACCAGTTCCTGATCCACAATAGTACACTGCCTCCTATCCCATGACTCTTTAGTTTTGCCAAAAGTCTCTCATGAGGGACCTTGTCAAAGGCTTTCTGAAAGTCCAGATACACAATATCAACCGACTCACCTTTGTACACCTGATTATTCACTCCTTCAAAAAAACATAACAGATTAGTAAGACAGGATCTTCCTTGTCTAAAGCCATGTTGGCTGTCTCTCATTAGTTCATGACTATCTACATGCTGAGTAATTTTTATTCTTTATGATGGTTTCTATCATTTTTCCCGGTATTGACGTCAGGCTCACCGGTCTGTAGTTTCCCGGATCACCCCTGGAACCCTTTTTAAAAATTGGTGTTACATTGACGATCCTCCAATCTTCAGGTATTAGAGATGATTTTAATGATAGTTCACAGATTACTGATAGCAGTTCTGCAATCTCCTATTTCAGTTCTTTCAACACCCTTGGATGTATACCATCCGGCCCAGGTGATTTGCTACTCTTCAGTTTATCTAATAGTTGTAATACATCTTCTCGATGTATCGATATTTCCTTCAATTCTTCTGCACCTTTAAATACCACTTCAGTCATGGGTAACATCCCTACATCTTCCTCAGCAAAGACTGAAGCAAAGAATTCGTTCAGTCTCTCCGCTATCGCCTTGTCGCCTCTTAGTGCTCCTTTAACCCCTTTATCATCTAATGGACCAACTGACTCTCTCACAGGTTTTTTGCTACGAATGTACTTGAAAAGGTCTTTACTTCGCGTTTTTGCTTCCGCAGCAAGCTTCTTCTCAAATTCTCCCTTTGCCTGCCTTATCAATGCCTTGCATTTGACTTGCCAGTGCTTGTGCTGTTTCCAGGTTTCATCGTTTGGCTCTTTTTCCATTTCCTGAAAGATGCTTTTTTGGCAACAACAGCCTCTCTGACCTCAACTTTAAACCATGCTGGCAGTTTTTTGGACTTCTTTCCACTTTTCTTAAAGCGTGGAATACAGCTGGTCTGGGCTTCCAAGATAGTATTTTTCAACAACAGCCAAGCCTGATGTACGTCTTTAACCTTTGCAACTGCTCCTTTTAGTTTTTTCTTGACTGTTTTCCTCATTTTATCATAGTCTCCCTTTCGAAAGTTAAAAGGTAGTACTGTGGATTTCCTTACTATCCCTCCTCCACTAATTAAATCAAAGGCGATCATGCTATGATCACTATTGCCAAGTGGCCCCAACAACCTTATCTCTTGCACTAGATCTGGTGTTCCACTAAGGATTAGGTCTAATATGGCTTCCCCTCTGGTCGGTTCATGAACCAGCTGCTCCAAGAAGCAGTCATTATTTCATCTAGGAACTTTATCTCCCTAGCATGTCCTGACGTGACACTGACCCAGTCGATACCGGGGTAGTTGAAATCACCCATTATTATTACTGTGCTGTAACTTTTGTTAGCTTCCTTGATTTCTTTGAGCATTTCATCATCCATTTGGTCATTCTGGCCAGGCGCTCGATAGTACACCCCCACTGCCATTGCCTTCCCCCTTTTACATGGAATTTCGATCCATATAGATTCTACAGCAGATTTTGTTTCCTGCAAAACTTTAATCCTTTCTGACTCAATGTCCTCTCTAACATAGAGAGCAACCCCTCCACCAATTTGATCAGCTCTATCATTACGATATAGTTTGTACCCAGGTATCACAGTGTCCCACTGGTTGTCGTCCTTCCACCATGTCTCTGATATTCCAATCATATCTAACCTTTCATTTAGTGCTATATATTCTAACTCTCCCATCTTATTTTTTAGACTTCTAGCATTTGCATACAAGCATTTTAGAGAATGTATTTTATCCATATTAATTTGTCTGTTAGACATGAGTAATTTGGGATCTTTAAGCTCTGTCTGCTCCATACTTGAGGGCATTTGGGCTACTTTACTCTTTTGTGGAAACCTCTCTGCTTTTGGTAGTATCCTTCAAAGATACATTCTTCTGAACATCTGCTCTTGGGCGACTGTCGACTTTCCCCTAATATCTTGTTTAAAAGCTGCTCTATCTCCTTTTTAAAGGTTAATGCCAGCAGCCTGGTTCCATCCCGGTTAAGGTGAAGCCCATCCCTTCAGAAGAGCCCCTCCTTTCCCCAGAATGATCCCCAGTTCCTAACAAATCCAAACCCCTCATCTCTGCACCATTGTCTCATCCACGCATTGAGACTCCGGAGCTCTGTCTGCCTTTTGGGTCCTGCGCGTGGAACAGGAAGCATTTCGAAGAATGCTACCCTGGAACTTCTGGATTTCAACTTCCTACCTAAAAGCCTAAATTTAGCTTCCAGAACCTCCCTACCACATTTTCCTATGTCATTGGTACCAACATGTACCAAGACAGCAGACTCCTCCCCAGCACTATCTAAGACCTTATCTAGGTGGCGCGTGAGGTCCGCTACCTTCGCACCAGGCAGGCATGTTACCAGGCGATCCTCACGTCCACCAGCCACCCAGCTATCTACATGCCTAATGATCGAATCACCAACTATAACGGCTGTCCTAACCCTTCCCTCATGGGCACATGGCCCTGGAGAAACTTCCTCGGTGCGAGAGGGTTTTACATCACCTGGAGGACAGGTCCTAGTTACAGGATCACTTCCTGCCACACCAGGGTGATGCTCTCCTGTCACGTGACCTCTCTCCTCCATGGCAACAGGGATGCTGCCAGACTGGAGGTGGGACTTCAGGACTATATCCCTATAGGTCTCGTCTATGTACCTCTCTGTCTGTCTTATGCTTTCCAAGTCTGCTACTTTAGCCTCTAGAGAACGGACTCGTTCCCTGAGAGCAAAGAGCTCCTTGCACCTAGTGCACACGTAAGACCTCTCACCAACTGGGAGAAAATCATACATGTGACACTCAATGCAAAAGACTGGAAAGCCCCCATCCCGCTGCTGGACTGTTGTCTGCATCTTAGTTTTAAGTTTGTGTTTAGATCTAAGTTCTTTACTTACTAAGGGTTGCTATGGATATTTATACTAATAAAACTGAACCTAATACGTGTAATATACCTTGTTCACCTGAAGCTTAACTAATCTCAGGTCCTTAGTGTATGACTGATTTGGGTAATGAGCTTCATCTGAGAGCACCTCCTGTCTTTTAAGATGTGTAAGTACCTATAAAGCTACGATTATCCCAGGGGTGGGTGGGTGTGGGGAGGGTGGGAGGGAATTAACACTTATTAAAAGAGGGCTGCTACACAGTACCCTGTCTTGTGCTGCTGAGGTAAGCTATATTCTGATTTGATTTAAATTATAGCTCTTAGCTGCTGCTAGGCTCTAACTTCTTATGAAATTTAAAGTACAAGCTCTCTGCTGGGTTCTAAATTTAACCAGAAAGCTCTTTTCTGTGTTGTAAATTTAAGCTAAAAGAACTTTGCTGATGCTAGGCCCGGAGTGACTATTAAATGTAAACTACAAGCTCTCTGCTGGGTTCCAAATGTAACCAGAAAGCTCTCTTCTGTGTTTTAAATTTAAACTAAAAGTACTTTGCTGTTACTAGGCCCTGAGTGACTATTAAATTTAAAGTACAAGCTCTCTGCTGGGTATGAAATGTAACCAGAGAGTTCTCCTCTGTGTTTTAAATGTAAACTTAAACTGCTGCTACTAGGCCCTGACTGATTTAACAAAAATAGTGGATCACAGATTAATTAGCTTTAATACAAAGAATTCCTTTTAGAAAATTACCAGAAGTAAATACTCACAGTTGCAGATCTCCCTCCAGAAGCAACAGTCCCCCTTACCAGTCTTTCAAGACTTTGGTGGGAGTGGCTGACTTGGATTTTGTGGCAGTTACAGAAACATGGTTCACAGAAAACCATGATTGGTATGTAACTATACCTGGCTATACTTTATTCAGAAAGGACAGGGTAGCAAGAAGGGGAGGAGGAATGGCACTATATGTAAAAACTACTATTAAAGATTTGGAATTACAGAGCTAAAAAGGGAGAGAGGAGGCAGGCATTGTGGGTTAAACTAGAAAGAGGGAAAGAGAAATCTATTTGCATTGGTGTGATATACAGACCTCCCTCACAAGAGGAAGAGGTGGACAGAGAGTTAATTGAAGACCTACGCAGCATTGCTAGGAAAGCGGAAATGCTACTGATAGGAGATTTTCAATATGCCAGATGTTGATTGGCACATTCCTGCTGCAGTATCATCTAGAAGTAAGGAGATCCTGGATTCTCTACTGGGAGAACTATTCAGGCAATTGGTAACAGATCCCACACGTGAAGGGGCCATACTAGACTTGGTGCTTACCAATGGTGAAAGTGTTTCTGATGTTATAGTGGGAGATCATTTGCATCCAGTGATCACCAGATGGGGTTGTTCAGGATTAGGACTAGGGCTGTTAGAATCCATTCAAAGGTGAGGATCTTAGACTTTAGGAAGACTAGCTTTGCCAAGATGGGCCAATACCTCAGGGAGTCATTAGTGGGATGGAAACAGCTGGGGGATGTAGAAAAACAGTGGGAAAAACTGAAAGGGGATATTTTAAGAGCAACAAACCTTTTTGTTAAAATGGTAAATAAAGGTAAAAGGAAAAGGAGACTGCTATGGCTTTTCGAAAGAAGTAGCTGAAAAAGTGAAGAAAAATAGGGGGACCTTCATGAAATACAAGAGATCACAGAGGAGAGGAAGACAGGCATCTATATTTGGAAAAACTTAGAGAAACTAGCAAAGTAGTCAGGAAGGCAAAGATTCAAAAGGAGGAGGAAACAGCCAATGCAATAAAATGGGGGGATAAGACATTTTTCAGATATGTTAGTGAGAAGAGGAAGGCAAAAGTGGGTATTGTCAGACTCAAGGGTGCAGGGGAGGAATATGTAGAAGCTAATAAGGATTTAAAGCGGAATCGCTTAACAAATATTTCTGTTCTGTGTTCACAGATGAAAACCAGGAGCAGGACCTCAGAAAAATACCCACAAATAGGAACTGAAGCGAGGGGCATCTTGAACAATTTTCAGAAAACTGTGTTCGTGAGAAACTAGCTCAACTTAAAGTAGACAAAGCGATGGGACCAGATGGGATTACACCCTAGAATACTGAGGGAACTTGGGGATGTTCTAGCAGCTCCACTGACTGACATTTTCAAATACCTCATTGGAGTCAGGAGTGGTACCATAGGACTGGAGAGAGGCTCTTGTGGTGCCTTTACACAAAAGCAGAAGTAAGGATGTGGTTGAAAACTACAGGCCGGTTAGTTTAACTTTGGTGGTGAGTAAATTATTGGAAACGCTGCTGAAAGAGAAAATACTGAGGTTTCTGGAGTCCAGCAGATTACAGGATCCGAGGCAGCATGGATTTACCAGAGGCAGGTCTTGCAGACAAATCTGATTGATTTCTTTGACTGGGTGACCAGGGAGTTGGACTGAGGGAGAGCCCTAGATGTGGTGTATTTAGATTTCAGTAAAGCCTTTGACACTGTTCCTCACAGGCGACTTATAAACAAACTGAGCACCCTAGGGATGGACCCTAAAGTTACTGCTTAGGTTAGAAATTCATTGGGTGGGAGGCAACAAAGAGTACAGGTAAATGGAGCTCACTCTGAGGAGAAGGATGTTACCAGTGGTGTTGCCCCAGGGATCTGTCCTTGGTCCGATTCTTTTTCACATCTTTGTTAGTGATTATAGCGGAAAGGGCTGTCGGGTAAGTTTTGCCAAAATCTGCAATAGAGTAGACACCCAGGACGGTGTAGATAACATGAGGAGAGATCTAGCTAAGCTTGAAGAATGGTCTAGAACTTGGCAGCTGGGATTTAATGTTAAAAAATGTAAGGTCATGCATTTGGGCTGCAGCAATCCAAGGGAGCAATATAGTATAGAGGGTGAAGTACTTTTGTCCACTAAAGAAGAGCGGGCCCTAAGTGTGGTTGGGTCTGATGATTTTAAAGTAGCTAAACAGGTAGAAAAGGCGACCGCAAAGCTAGAAGGATGCTTACGTGCATACGGAGAGGAATGGCTAGCAGAAAAAAGGAGGTGATAATGCCTCTGTATAAGTCTTTGGTGCGACCTCATTGGAGTATAGTGTGCAATTCTGGAGGCTGCACCTTCAATAGGATGTGATCAGGATGTAGTATGTTCAGAGGGTTGATACTAAAATGATTAGTGGTATTCATTATAAAGCTTATGATGACATACTGATGGATCTTAATTTGTACAGCTTAGTGGAAAGGCGGGATAGAGGTGATATGATTGAGATGTTTAAATACCTCTGTGGCATAAATGTTCAGGAGAGAGCCTCTTTCAATTGAAAGCCAGTTCTGCTTCGAGGGGACATGGGATTGAGGGTGAAGGGAGAATAGATATCAAGGTCCAAATCGCCGTGGATGCAAAATGCCCCGCCTTCAAAAAGAATGCACCAAAAAACGGTCTTTCATACATGGCATACATCACAGTACGACACTGATCAAAACCACCAATCACACAAAGGAAAAAATTCGGGTAGGGACATGGCGGAGACCCACAATTCAAAAGGGAGGGCTCACAGAAGACCAGGTTGCACTCCACCCACCAGATGTATAATGGTAGCTCATAACTATCATCAAAAGGATAAATAGCTGATCGGTGTGCCAGTCGAATTCGACAAGTAAGCTCCCAAAGGGGTGGGACCGGGAATTGAGACATGAAATCCACCTCTGCTCTAAAAAAAAAAGTTGCATGTAGACGATTGAATTCCGGGATGGGGAAATATTGGGGCACAGACCCAAGACCCAAACACCTAAAATACGATTGCCATGTCCGATCAAGTCTCCAAACAGTTTTCTCGATTCCACAGCAGTACACTTGCCGTAACACATATCCCTATGACTTCCCGCAGCCCTGCACAAATGTTGATGAGAATAGGGGACCTTGTTCAAAGGGCCCTCAGCAACAATATCCAGAAGATACACTACAATCAATAACCGAACTCACCCTTGTAGGACATCCCTATTTGTTGAGAAGTTAGATGGTTTCAGTTTATTTAGTTTGTTATCGCTGTTGCTAAGTAAAGGATCCGAACTGTGCTTTTCCATGCTGTTTTGAATTTCTTGTCACCGGTGTGTTGCCCCCACCACTCTTCCATCAGGAGAGCATTCCAAAACATCCACCACCCCTTTCAATGAAAAAATATTTCCTGAACACCAGCCTTTTAATTTTCCACCTTGCAACTTCATGTTATGCCCCTCTAGTTTTGCAGCAAATGCGCCGTCTTTGGAAGAGGTTTGTTTGTTCATCGTTCCTCCTTTAAGTATTTAAAGGTCTGAATCATATCTCCCTATCCCCCTCTCCTCCAAGGTCTTTAAGGTCCCTATTCTCATAAGGTTCTTACTTTCCTCAGGCTCCAAATGCATTTTTGGTCGCCTTCCTCTGAAGTTTCCAGTCTGTTTTACCTCTTTTGCTAAGATATGGTCTCCGAAACTGAACCACAGTAATTCCAAGTGAGACCTCACCAGTGACCTATACCAGTGGCATAAGTTACTCCCTCTTGTCCTTGCTGTTCTGCTGGTAATCCCTCGTGTATGCAGCCCAACATCCCTCCTGGCTTTTGCCACCGCCTTGGTCGCACTCTTTGCCACCCTTGAGATCATCAGGAGATAACTCACAGCCCAAGATCTTTCTCCTGAACCATGCACACCAACCTCATATCGACCCCTATTGCGTTACATTTTCCTTGGATTTTCTTGCTAACCCTAAATGCAGACACTGCCACTTTTTTCGGCATCAAATTGTAATTGTCAAGCATTAGAACCATGTCTTCCAGCTTTTTCTAGATGCTTTCCTCATGTTAGCATCCACTCCCTCGGGGGATTCCACTCTGCTTGCATGGCAATTTTTGTGTCATCTGCAACAAACACAACGGGACTTTTCCATTCAGGTCCTTCAGCAATAATCCCTCAAAATACATTGAACAGTGCTGGGCCCAGGGGACTGAACCTGGAGCACCCCACTAAATCGACCTATCCCTTTCCGATCTGAGTGTGAAGCTCCAAGTACCAAATCCACCTTCGCGTCGTCGTCAGTCAAGCAATTTCTAATCCGTGTAACAGCTTCTTGCAGAGCCCCAATGAACCCAAGCCTACTGAAGTTTATTGCCAAGCCTTCCTATGAGGGAACAGTATCAAAGGCTTTTCTGAAATACAGGTAGATTACATCACCTCGCATGCCCCTGATCTAGTTCCATTGGAGTCACAAACCAGTCAAAGAACATCATATTCAGATTTGTTTTATAATACCAAGACCGTCCTTCAGTGAAACCATATTGCCCTTGGATCTTGCAGCCTGTTGGTTTTGAGCAAGTTCAACATATTCGCTCTTTTCAGGAAGCGCCTCCATTACTTTTACCCGCCACCGAGGTAAAAAGGCTCACGGGCCTGTAAGTTTGACACTTCTCCCTGTCACCACTTTTGGGTAGAGGTACAACATTAGCCATTCTCCAGTCCTCAGGAACCACTCCTGTTTACCAAGGATCTGTTGAAAGGGACATCCCTTTGAACGGTCCTGCAAGAACCTCTCTGAGGCTCTTTCAGTATCCTGGGATGTATTCCCAGGCCGGTCCCATGGCTTGTGTCGCACTTTTCAGTTTTTTGCAAGTTTGTGTTCCGAACACCCGCTCCTCCTTCTGTGTAATCGGTGTGGAATCTACTTTCATTTCCTATTTTTATTATTTGGCGAGTCCACAGCTGGTCCATCCTACCAGGATCTTCTTTACTAAAAACCAGCAGAAGTATTTGTTTAGCAAAACTTTCTTTGTTTGCAGCCCTACTTATTACTAAGATTGTTTAATATTCTCCACTTTTTGGGGGTTTGCACTTGCACTGCTACCCAAGGTGAGGGCTACTCTGAAGCATGTTTCCCCCCCCCCCTCAAAATACAGCATGCTCTGCTCCAGCATAGCTACTCTTCCCCCCCCCCCCCCTAACAAATTCTTTCCCTTCCTCAAGCAGTTTCCACATCTTTTGCCTTTTTCCTTATATTTTTATTTAATATTGTGCTCCTGGGTGCATTAGTGGATCCAAGATATTTGCAACTTTTCATTTAGATTTGAGAAATCAAGTTGTTGCTTCTTTATACACACTTTAGTGATAATTCTTTCCCTAGGAATACCCTTTGAAATGTTATCTAGTAGTCATCAAATACAGAAGATGTGGAATTTGCCAAATTTTCAGCCTAGAAAGGCTTGAGGAAATCCATCTCTTCCCAAAACTTCATATACTGTTGTGGTCAACATTATTGGCACCCTTGTATTTTAGGGTATGCTGTGTAAAATATCGTGAGAACTAATGGGAAATATTCCAAGGTATGTCGTCATAATATTTTAATAGGTGTTCAATGATATACAACAGCAAAAAAAAAAAAAAAAAAGATGAGGTATATGCAATTTAGATGTACTCATTTCTGAGAAAAAAAAATTATTAAATATGACCTGGACAGGGTCACTTTTGCGGTCTCATCGGATGACACAGAAGATGAACGACCTCCAAAATCTAACTCAAAGGGACAGCAGGTTTTTCGGTCGGCCGGCATACGCAATTACCGGGCGCCAAGGAACGTAAGATCAGCTGTTAGAGGGGGAACCTCCAGTCACTCGACAACGAGAAGACAGACTCGGATCCTGTTTTTAAAAAAAACCCCAAAAAACTTAGTAAATTTGACGTCTCATCCCTTAGATCCAGCTATTGAGCGAACCTCCTGAATTTGGGCTTTTCTTTTGTCCAGACAGTCACGTATGACCCTTTTGTTATGAGGGTGGAATTACATAAATTCTGTCGAAAGCTGCAGGTTTCACATTATTTTGAAACTCATACTATTACTACTTCGGATGTATTGGTAGTTATTAAACCCCAATCTCGATGGTTGCCACCAGGTTTCACCGGATTCGGTGTGATAGGACTTTTCAATCTTCAGTATTAAGGGAGTCTGCAGTCACAAGAACGGCTCTTTGTAAAATGGAAGTCTAATCTGGCGCGGTATGATTGGTCGAGTCTACACCAGTTATCCCAAGATCCCACCTTACTGATTCGTAATGCTGATAAGGGTGGTGCTATAGTGTTATGGGATATGGGGGATTATTTGACTAAATTGAGATCCCATGTGCTAGATCCGCAGGGGTGATGTTGAAATTGGGCCCGGATCCCACGTTGTCTTTACAGGAAGAAAGTCAAGTTTTAACCTGGGAAGCTTATTCTAAAGGTTGGATAACATCAAGAGAATTGAGGTTTCTCTCAATTTTAAATCCCTAAAATTAACCAGTAAGTTATCTGGTGCCCAAGGTGCATAAATCCTTGACGGATCCCCCGGGTAGACCCATAGTCTCTTGTTGAGGATCAATAGAACAATAGAACAGAAGATATGCCATACTGGGTCAGGGGGGGGGGGGCCCAAGGTCCATTCAAGCCCAGTAGTATCTGTTCCAACAGTGGCCAATCTAGGTCTAACGTACCTAGCAGTTTCCCAAGGGACACAGGTTCCCCAATGCTTGTATTGCTTCAAGCAT
>CM066039.1:375934903-376015529 GCA_033557465.1 Ichthyophis bannanicus | reverse complement strand
AACACAAGAGCCGCGAAGCACAGACGATAAAGTTCCGGTGGATTTTCTCTCATGTCCATCTTTTCATGTTTCATGTGTCTTTCAAACCACATGACACCCTCAGATTTCTGCAATAGTCAGTGGCTATAAATGAGTAACTCTCTACGTTGGGATGATGCTGTTGAAGTGTGTGGAGTGGAATGGTTTCAGGTCGGAGGAACAACTGTCTTCCTTTGCAGGCATAAAAGGTGCGGTTAAGAAGTAATGGAGTGGGGCAGAGGGGTGTGTCTGGAAAGAAGGAGAGGAGAACTGCATTCATCATCATCAATATGTTTCAACCTATTTCATTTCTTTTTTCTACAGACCGCTACGACAACAACAGCCCAAGGTACGTATGGTAATGGCAATGCTTGCCCTAAACCCACAGCAGATAGCTGTTTGGGGACTTGTGGGCATATGCCGCAACTTGCAGGAATCTGGAAGAGTGGAGATTTCCATGAACAGCATAACCTTACACTAGTTTCTGCTGGAAGTAGACAATTGTAGATAGATGAGAAAAAATGACGAAAACGGAAGAGACAAGGTGCAGTCCCACCTCAAGCATGTACCATGTGAAATTCAAATGGTCACCTGGGGTCAGCTTTTTAAAGGGTCATTCTGGGCCCGGACTTCCAGACCCGCTAAATGCCTGGATTGCGCTGGCGGGAACAAAGCTTCCTGTACGTAGATGCAAGTTGTGCAGGGAGCTATGTTCATGGTGGGAGGGGACGGGCCGAGGGACGAACGAGGACGGGCAGTGGGCGGCGTCATCACCATGGATGTACAGGGCTAATTCTGAGGTCAGCCCTGTATGTCCGGGGTCAGACATGTCAACCTCAGAAGTGGAATAAGTCCCCCTGGACATCAGGGGATGCCAGACCTGGGGCGCCAAAGGTAAGTGAGGGCATGCAAAGGGATCCCTGTGGCCTGACCCTGGCCATAGAATGCCCAATCAGGGGTCGCCTGCAGGGAAAGGAGATTTTGGGGTTCAGCTGGTGATTGCAGCAACTGCATGGACACCATGCCACTGCTGCTCCATGCATGAGCCTGCTGGGACGCCCAGGGTTGCCTGAACTGGGCTCCATCCTGGACCTTCCTGGCCTTCTGTTGCAATTCTGGGCCACCTGCGGGGCCGTCTAGACCCGTCACGGGAGCAGAATCGGGTGCAATCTCCGCCCATCTGGATGTCTCGACAGCTCGGGGACGCACATCTCAGAATTGTGCCTCCATGGGAATAAAGATCATGAATTAGCGTCTTTTACAATTGATTAGAGGGAATTCCTAAATTTAGGAGCCCATAAAGTGGAAGGCTACAGAGCCAGAGGTTAAGGGTGGATATCATGACCTTCGGCGCTCTCATTTGTTTTCAGGGTGTGCACATCTGTCCATTGCTGTTGGGTAAATGATATTGAAAGGGAGTATTTTGGGTGCTGGGGCAAGTGACCTATTCCTCTTGATCTACAATGAGTATATTAGAACTCCCACCCTTGCGATATGGGGATTCGAATGGGCAGAATCAGTAGAGTCTGAGAGGTTGTTTGGCCCCTGGGGTTGCTCTCTCCTCTTGCTTCCCACTGATAGTGAGTGTTAGTTCCCATCCCGTTTTTTAATTCTGAACACGGGAGTACAGTTGAAGTCTTCAAAAGAGTTGTAAGCAAGTAGAAATTAATATGTTTCAGAGTGTAACAATGGTCAAAACACCACGTTCATTTCCACCTGACTCTCAATTCTTAAACGACCAACAGGGCTGGGCCCAGAGTTGGTGCCCTAGACAAACTTTAAGGAAGCCTTATATTACTTCCCCCCCCCCCCCTCCCCGCCGGCTGTGCGAATCGATTGTTTTAGTGTTGAATGCTCTGCTCTTTGCTTCTCCCCCACCCCGTCCAAGAAGCTGTTGCCCTAGGCGACTCCCTAGTTTGCCTAATGTTTGCCTGGCTTTGACTACCGATGGGAAGTGTCCGCTAATGTAAGGGAAATGAAGTCTGCAGAGGACACCAGTCACGTGCTGGAGACTGGAAGCAGGCAATGGGCACCTCTTCCTGCGGAGTCCTGACGTTACTGATGTGGGGAGGCAAAGCGAGGCTCCTTAAGCTTGTCCCTCCGATTCCTTTCCTGGGTAAGAAGACAACCTTGAATCTTCCGTCTTCTTATCTCCCCACCTCTGGCTCCTTATTTTAAGATATTGCAGGCGCATTGGCTTAGCCAAGACCAAATAAAGAAAACCGCCCTTGCACTGAAGTATTTCCATCATGCAGTCCTTCTCGTCCAAGGTGAGGATGACCGACTCCTACTAGTATCAATCACTGAAGAAAAAGAGACCTCCCAATGCTGGATGTTATAAGGGGTCCACCCTCATAAAACTGCTAGAGCCCTCTACACAATCACTGTACTGGCAATGTGAGGGTACAAATGACTTGCCCAAGGTCACCAAGGAGTGCCCAGTTGCGACTCAACAAACCCTTGCTTCTTGTGGAATATGTGTCCCTCTATTAGTTTATAGTTTATATATCGTTCTAATGTAACTCTATTTTGTTTCATGTAAACTGTTCAATCTTCTGGTTACCAGGCAGTTGGCTCTAGGACCACTAGATTACTCCTGCAACTCACGTTCTATATCCTCCCAGCTATATTATTATCTCTTGTTTACTTCTTTGGACCTTCTTTTCACTTTTGTCCCTGCCCCTTCTCCTCCATTCCCCCCTCTTCACTTTCCTCCTTTCTTTACAATCTCTCATCATGACTTCCACATGTCTAACTTACTCTGGTTTCTTTTCTATTCCTCTGTCCTTTTGTGTATTTTCTCTCAACACTCAATGATTTCTCAATCAAGTTGGCTCTCCCAACTTTCTCTCTTCCCTCTTCCTAACCCCATTCTGCAAACTTTATCCTCCCGTAGTTTTTTTTTTCCCCTTTTTTTTTTCTTTCCCCTTCCCTGCCCCTTCGCCCCTCCCACCCCATGCCCCTCTGCAGTGTTCTCCCAGTCCCCTTTAAGCATCCCTTTAACTAGAGCACTCGGCTCTCTATCACCCATTTCCTAGTGCTCTATTGTCCTCCACCTCCCAAAGGCCAACCCCTTCCTAAGGCTCATTCAATCCTTTTCTTCCAAGCACCCCTTCTCCATCCTCCCTGCATGTCTACCTTCCCTTTCTCCTAGTAGCCCCCTCCCTCCCCCTCCCCATTTCTCTCCTCTCTTCAGTTTTCCCCGTCCCTCAGTTCTTCTCTCTATTGCTCTTAGCACCATCTCTTCTCGATTTCCTTTTCTCCATTTATTCCTCCTTAACCCCCTAAAATTGAGCTTCCCAGTGCTCCATCTTTCCTCTCAGTCCCTCCTTTACTCTCCTACCCGGCCTCTACCCCCCACCCCCTTTCATATTCCCATCATCCAACATTAATTACCCAAGTTCACCTATTTACTAAAGAAGCCTTTATCAGAGCAATTCTCTTTCCTCTTCCACATTCTAGTCCTCTCATTCCCCTTCCTCTTGTTTCCAGCTTCCACCTCTGTCTTCTCCCAAGTTCCCCTGACGTCTTCACTATAGACCTGGATCTGTATAGTCTTGGATCTTAGCAGGGACCAGAAATATCAGCTTTTCAAGGCCAATGCCACTTCCCAACTCTCGTTCCTTGCTCTCGCTGATCCCCTTGTAGATTAAACCATGGCTTGAGCTTCGACTGTACCACATTGCCTGGACATATAGAAATTATTTCAACTTCCCTCCTTCCTCCTGATCCTCACCCTGATCGCCCTGATCTCATGGTGCATCCTCGGTTTTCCCTCTCAATGGGTCTATCACCCCAACTCCCGCAAGCCGGGCCTACCCTTGATCTTGTCTACTTTACCCCCCTCCTCTCTCCCTCAGTCCCCCCTCTTCTTCCCCTTGCCCATCCTATTCCCTGGTATGAATCATTATCTTGCTATCTTGTCCCCTTTTTCGTCTTCCCTCCCCCTTCCACCCCCAAAATTCTCCTAAAATCTCTCCTTCACTGTTATACTTGGATCAGGTCCCTCATCATTGACCTGACAGCCCAAATCACTCTAATCATAATCCATGGTATAATGACTTTCATCTCTCTACCATTGACAGTTTCTGTTGCAACTGATTGCCTTTTGGGTGCAAATATCCTTCTCCTGCCAACCCTCTCTAGAACGACCAGGCTTCCTCCTACAGATCTTCCCTGCACTTTGCCCATTCTTGCTTTGTTCAAAAACATTCTTCCAGTAAACCTCAGAAGCTCTTTCACATCCTGGATTTTCTTGCTCCTGCTGTTGCAACATCGCTGCCCCCTTCCTCCTCCATTTCCTGAAGCTTACATTTCTTCATGATAAGATTTTGAATCTTTGCTCTTCCCATCCCCCATCCCCTAGACCCTAGCCCCCTCTTTCCCCCTTCCTACTCCCCTTTTCCCCCACGCCCCTCCTAGCTGCCTTCTTTGGTTCTCCATCCCCTCCTCCCTCTCCTTCACCTGGTGCTCTTCTCCTATCCTTACCTCTGAGGATTGTGCTCTTCTCAGTTCACTCCACCTCCGCTCTTTAACCCTTGGCCTGCTCACCTTCTGCTGAAATTAGCTGATTCCCTAATCCCATATAACCTTCCTATCCTTCATAAGAATTTTAAGAGTGTATTTGTTAAATCAGTCAGGGCCTGGTATCAGCAAAGAGCTTGTAGTTAAATTAAAAACTCAACAGGTAGCTTTCAGTTTAAGTTTAAAACCCAGCAGAGAGCTTCTAGTTTAAATTTATTACGCAGTCAGGGCCTAGTATCAGCAAATAGCTTTAATTTTAATCAGATCAGGTAATATAAAACCTTCTCGCACCGAGGAGGTTTCTCCAGGGCCATGTGCCCATGAGGGAAGGGTTAGGACAGCTGTTATAGTTGATGATTTGATCATTAGACATGTAGATAGCTGGGTGGCTGGTGGACATGAGGATCACCTGGGAATATGCCTGCCTGGTGCAAAGGTAGTGGACCTCACATGCCACCTAGACAAGGTCTTAGATAGTGCTGGGGAGGAGTTTGCTGTCTTGGTACATATCGGTACCAAATGACATAAGAAAATTTAGTAGGTAGGTTCTGGAGACTAAATTTAGGCTTCTAGGTAGGAAGTTCAAATGCAGAACTTCCAGGGTAGCATTCTCCGAAACTCTTCCTGTTCTACGCGCAGGACTCAAAAGGCAGGCAGAGCTCCAGAGCCTCAATGCATGGATGAGATGATGGTGCAAGGACGAGGGTTTTGGATTTGTAGGAACTGGGGAACAATCATTCTGGGGAATGGAGGGGCTCTTCAAAAGTGATGGGCTCCACGTTAACCGGAATGAACCAAGGCTGCTGGAATTAACCTTTAAAAAGGAGATAGAGCAGCTTTTAAACTAGATAATAGGGAGAGCCAACAGTTGCCCAGGAGCACATGGTTCAGAACAATGTATCCTTGAAGGATACTAGAAAGAGTGAAGTTGGGGCATATCAGCAGAGAGATTCCAATAAAGACAAAAGCAGCCCAAATGCCCATGAGTACAGAGCAGACAAAGCTTAAAGATTCCAACTTACCGCTGCCTTCTGATAACCAGATTAATATGAGTAAAATACATCTAAAATGCTTGTATGCAAATACTAGAAGTCTAAAATCAGATGGGAAAGTTAGAATATATAGTACTAAATGAGAGGTTAGATATGATTGGTATGTTAGAGACCTGGTGGAAAGAGAACAACCAGTGGGACACTGTGATTCCTGGGTACAAACTATATTATAATGATAGAGCAGATCAAATTGGGGCAGGGGTTGTACTCTATGTTAGAGAGGGCATTGATTCTCAAATGATTAAAGTTTTGCAGAAAACAAAATTCACTGTAGAATCTCTCATGGATTGAAATTCCATGTAAAAGGGGAAGTGGAAGGCGATGGCAGTTGGGGTGTACTATCGACTGCCTTGCCAGAATGAACAAATGGATGATGAAACACTAAAGAAATCAGGGAAGCTAACAAAATTTAAAGCACAGTAATAATAATGGGTGATTTCAATTACCCCCGGTATCGACTGGGTCAGTGTCATGGCAGGACATGCTAGGAGATAAAGTTCCTAGATGACATAAATGACTGCTTCTTGGAATAGCTGGTTCATGAACCGACCAGAGGGGAAGCCATTTTGGACCTAGTCCTTAGTGGAACACAAGAATCTGGTTCACGAGATAAGGGTGCCGGGGCCATCTGGCAAAAGTGATCATAGTATGATCACGTTTGATTTAATGAACGGTAAGGAAATCCACAGTACTATCTTTTAACTTTCAAAAGGGAGACTATAATAAAATGAGAAAATATTTAAGAAAAACATTAAAAGGAGCAGATGCAAAGGTTAAAGATTTACATCGAAGAATGGGTGTTGTTTAAATACACTAATCTTGGAAGCCTAAACCAGCTGTACTCCACGCTTTAAGAAAGTGGAAGGAAGTCCAAAAAACTGCCAGCATGGTTTAAAGGTGAGGTCAGAGAGGCTGTTTGTTAAAAAAGTAGCTTTCAGGAAAAGGAAAAAAGAGCCAAATGACGAAAACTGGAAAGATCATGGGTACTGGCAAGTTATATGCAAGGCATTAATAAAGCAGGCAAGAGAGAATTTAAGTAGAAGCATGCTATGGAAGAAAAACTCGTAAGAAAGACTTTTTCAAGTACATTCATAGCAAAAAACCTGTCAGTCAGTTGGACCATAGATGATAGAGGTGTAAAAGGGGCACCTAAGAGGAGACAAGACCATAGCAGAGAGACTGAATGAATTCTTTGCTTCACTCTTTACTGAAGAAGATGTAGGGATGTTATCCATGATTGAAATGGTATTTAAAAGTGATGCCGCCGAAGAATTGAAAGAAATATCGATATACCAGGTAGGTGTATTACAACTATTTGATAAACTGAAGAGTAGCAAATCACCTGGACCGGATGGTACACATCCAAGGGTGCTGAAAGAACTGAACAGCAATAAATACCCTAATGATTCCACGAGAATTAACAAGATGCACCTCAACAACAGCAATAGGGCTTTCAGACTCTGTGCGCCAAGACTCTGGAATGCATTACCAACAAACATCAGAGCAATCACCAACCTACCCCAGTTTTAGAAAAGCCCTCAATCACTACCTATTTCTCAAATACTTCCCAAGAACACTGATCCACACCCCACTCAAATAGTTGTAGCAACACCAAATCACCTGGTGTGCCAGGAGAATACTATTAGCCAGGTGCCGTGACCATTCAATTACATGCTACATTTGTCCCATGATTCTAAGGTGTAAATAGTTATCCTTGTTATCCAAGTTTTACTGTCCTGTTAATTGTGACCGCTTCCTATTATACAATTTTGTTATCCGGTTAATTGTAAACTCAGGCACATGTTTTCCTGTCTGAATTTATGTTCTATGTAAACCGCACTGATGCCGAATAGTGCGGTATATAAGAAAATGTAAATAAAATAAATAAATAAAATAAATAAATATGAGATTGCAGACCTACTATTAGTAATCTGTGAAGTATCATTAAAATCATCATTAATATCTGAAGTTTGGAGGATGGCCAATGTAATGCCAATTTTTAAGAAGGGTTCCAGGGGTTATCCAGGAAATTACAGACCTGTGAGGCTGACGTCAGTACCAGGAAAAATGGTAGAAAGCATTATAAAGAACAAAATTACTGAACATGTAGATAGTCATGGCTTAATGGGAGACAGCCAACATGGCTTTAGACAAGGAAGGTCTTGTCTTACTAATCTGTTATGTTTCTTTGAAGGTGTGAATACACCGACAAAAGTGAGTCAGTTGATATATATTGTATCTGGATTTTCAGAAAGTCTTTGACAGGGTCCCTCATGAGAGACTTTCAGTGAAATTAAAAAGCCATGGGATAGGAGGCAGTGTACTATTGTGCATCAGGAACTGGTTAAAGATAGAAAGCAGAGGATAGGCTAAATGGCCAATTTTCCCAATGGAGAAAGGTAGAATGGTTTATGGACTTTTTCTCCAGGAAATTGTCCAAAGTTTTTTTTTAAAGCCAGCTACACTAAACTCTGGGCCACATTAAGAAGCATGGGTATACCAGAACACTTGATCGTTCTCTTGCACAACCTTAACACTGATCAAGAAGCAACAGTTCCAAAGAAACTAGGAGAAACAGAATGGTTTAAAATCAGTAAAGGTGTACAACAAGGCTGCAAACTTTCCTCTTACCTCTTTAATTATATGCAGAAACTAAACATCAGAGAAGCAGGACTGTATGAAGACAGTAGAAGTGTGAAAATTGGTGGAAGACTCATCAACAACCTTCGCTATGCTGATGATACCACATTACTGGCTGAAAGTGAAGATGATTTGAAACATTTGCTTCTCAAGATCAAGGAAGATAGTCTTAAAATGGGTCTGCACCTTAATATTAAGAAAACAAAGATCTTAACAACTGGCAAAATGAATAGTTCATCATTGATGGAGAAGAAATTGAAATAGTTGACAACTTTAACCTATTTGGATCAACTATCAATAAAGAAGCAACAAGCAGTCAAGAAATCCAACGACACATTGCTCTTGGCAGAATAGTTATGAAGGACCTAGACAAGATTCTCAAGAGCAGAGATATCTCTCTCCATACAAAGATTTGATTTGTTCACTCATGGCATTTTCAATAACATCATATGGATGTGAAAGTTGGACAGTGAAAAAGATATGCAGGAAGAAAACTGATGCCTTTGAATTATGGTGCTGGCAACAAATGCTGTGTATATCATGGACTGCCTGAAGAACAAGCCAGTCAGTACTAGAGGAGATCAAACTTAAGCTTTCTTTAGAAGCTCAGATGACAAGACTTCGACTTTCATACTTTGGACATATCATGCAAAGAGGAGATCATTAGCAAAGACATCATGCTTCGCAAGGCAGAAGGTCAACGCAAAAGAGGAAGGCCAGCAATGAGATGGATCAATACAATAACAGCAGCTATGGGTGCCAGTCTGTCAACAATGAACTGCCTGACTGAAGACCGAACACAATTTAGGACAACTATCCAGAGATCAACATGAGTCGACACTGACTTGGCCGGCACTTAAGAAACAACAACACTAACAGCTTTTACTACATCCTCCGGTTATGAATTCCAGAGTTTGATTACACATTGAGTGAAAAATAGTCTTAAATGGGCTACATTGTAATTTCATTGCATGTCCCCTAGTCTACCTTTTGAAGGAGTAATTTGTTTTTACTTGTCCCACTCCATTTATTATTCTATCTTATCTCTCCTCAGCTGAAGAGTCCAAGTTGAAGAGTCCTAACCTTTTAAACCTTTCCTCATAAAGTATCCTTACATCCCCTTTACCATTTTGGTGTCTCTTCTCTGTATATTTTCTAATTCTGCTATATCCTTTTTAATATATGGCTAGAAGAACTGCACTCAATATTCAAGGTGGTGTCACAAATGGAATGATACTGAGGCATTATATTATCCTTTGTTTTATTCTCCATTCCTTTCTTTATTATTCCAGGCATCCTATTTGCTTTCTTGGCCACCGCTGCACACTCGGCAAAGGATATCAACATATGATCCACGATGATGCCTTAATCTTTTTCCTGGGTGGTGGTTCCTAGTGTGGAATCTTGTAGCATGTAACCATAGTTTGGGTTGTTGTTCTTCTTAGTGCATAACTTTGCACTTGTTCACATTAAATTCATTCGGCCATTTGAACATCCAGTCTTCCAATATTTTATAATCCTCTTTAAATAAATTTTGTGTGATTTGCAAATTTGATTGCCTCACTCATTATTCCCATTTCCGGGTCTTTTATGAATAGGAATAACAAGTGAGGTAATCAAATTTGCAGATGACACGAAGTTATTTAAAATTCTTAAAACACAAGAGGATTGTGAAAAGTTGTGAGAGGACCTTGATAAATTGGAAGACTGGACGTCCAATGGGCAGATGAAATTTAATATGGAGAAGTGCTAAGTTATGCACCTAGGAAGGAACAACCCAACTGCAGTTACACGATGCAAGGTTCCACATTAGGAATCACCACCCAGGAAAAAGATTTAGGAGTCATCATGGATAATACGTTGAAAACCTCTGCTTGGTGTGCAGCGGCAGTCAAGAAAGCAAATAGAATACTAGGAATCATAAGGAAAAGAAAAGTGAATAAAGCCAAGGATATTATAATGCCTCTGTGCTATCGCATGCTCAATATTGTGTGCAATTCTGGTTGCCATATCTTAAAAAGGATATAGTAGAATTATAAAGATACAGAGAAGAGCCACCAAAATGGTAAGGGGGATCAAAGGATACCTCTGAGGAAAGACTTACAAGGTTGGGGCTCTTCAACTTGGAAAAACGGCTGAGGGAAGATATGATAGAGGTCTACAAATTAATGAATGGAGCAGAACAGCAAACATAGATCTGTTTACGCCATCAAAAAAGTAGAAAGACTAGGTGACTTGCAATGAAGCTAAAATGTAACCCATTTAACACTATTAAGAGAAAATATTTTTTCACTCAACACGTAATCAAACTCTGGAATTCGTTACCAGAATATGTAGTAAAGGCTGTTAGTATAGCTGGGTTTAAAAAGGTTTGGAGAAGTTCCTGGAGGAAAGGTCCATAAACCATTATTAAAGAGTACCTAGGAAATCCACTGCTTATCGTAGGACAAGCATTGTGGAACCTGTGTGCCCTTTTGAGAACCTGCCAGGTACTTGTGACCTGGATTGGCCCCTCTTGGAAAAGGATACTGGCTTGATGGACCTTAGTCTGACCCAGTATTGCATTTCTTATGTTCTTATCTAATGGTCCAACCAATTCTCACAGTGTTTTTGCTGCAAATGTACTTGAAAAAGTTATTATGGGCCCAAAAATCTAAAGACATTTACACCGTTTACTGACCTGTAAACCGTGTAAATGCTGCTGAACGGGATATTCAAGGCACTAACATGTTTACACCGCTGAATATCCCCAACTAATGTCATTATAAGCCCCGAAGCTAACTGCTTAGCTTCGGGGCGTGTCATGGACAGCTACAGTCACTAACCGGGTAGCAGTGATATTGCACCATTACCCTGCTAGCGACCTCTGGGTAAAACTAGTTAAAAACAAATGCTGGCCTAGTTTTACCAGTGGGAACTAACCAGGGAGCGGTGCAATATCGCCGCTACCCGGTTACCTTCTGCAGCGTTGGAGCAATGTTCCCTCTAATTTTCTGTAGGCTGTGTGCGCATAAAATATCAGCTGTGCAGCTTTTGAAGGAAGGTTAAATTTTTGTGCGCCACATAATGACACTCAGAGTTATATACTTTAAAATTTGACTACACGTCAGAATACAGTATGTACACCACATTGATTTTAATCAAATTAAATGAAAATAGACAATTACTAAATGAAGCGGAAAATTTCTAGTAATTACAGTCACAACTATTAAATTTTAAGACATCTGTGTTATCTTCTATCAGAATCAGAACCGTCATTTTTGTGCGCTCTGTTGTAAAGTATGTGCGCTCGCTCGGCGAGGTGTGTGCGCGCACACACGCGCACAGCTTAGAGGGAACAGTGCATTGGAGGTTGTGCGGTGACTCCGGATATTCATTGCTGGGCTACATATGATTCTGGCCTTGATATCGGGCCCTGTGTATTTTTGCTCCCAAGGCAAGCTTCTTTTCAAATTCTCTTTGCTTGCCTTATCAAGACTTGCATCGAACTTGCCAGCGCTTATGTTGCTTCTCATTTATCATTTGGCTCCTTTCCCCCCCCATTTTCCTTTTATGGCTGCAACAGCATCTCTGAGCTCACCTGCCGCCGACGAAAGTAACACCCCCCCATGGTGCTCCTGCCCAATCGGGGCAGTGGGAGAGCAGGAGAAAGCGGCCCGCCTCCATAAAAGCGGCGTCCCTCGCCTCCGGAGGGAGCCGCTGCTGCCGCCGCCGAAAGTAACACCCCCCCACGGTGCTCCTGCCCAATCGGGGCAGTGGGAGAGCAGGAGAAAGCGGCCCGCCTCCATAAAAGCGGCGTCCCCCGCCTCCACAGGGAGGCGAGGCTGCCGCCCGCGAAAGTACCACCCCCCCCACGGTGCTCCTGCCCAATCGGGGCAGTGGGAGAGCAGGAGAAAGCGGCCCGCCTCCATAAAGCAGCGTCCCTCGCGGGCGCGCCCGTGCCTGGTGGGCCCGCGCCTGAGGGCCTCGCCAGAGGGCCCTTTGGCGTGGCCCTTAGGTGCGGCACAGGGGCGCGGCACAGAGCGGAACCCAACAAGGAGCAGACGGAGGTGAAGGACATCAGAACCGCAAGTAGAACTCTCACAGTACATCACACATTCCCCACCACCACACTCTCACTTCCACGACACACACCCCAATAGATCCGGCTCTCCCTCCACGGGACAGGCTCCCTCCACGGGACAGGCTCCCGCACCAAGATGCCCTACACAGATCCGGCTCGCCCTCCACGGGACAGGCTCCCTCCACGGGACAGGCTCCCACACCAAGACGCCCTACACAGATCCGGCTCGCCCTCCATGGGACAGGCTCCCTCCACGGGACAGGCTCCCGCACCAAGACGCCCTACACAGATCTGGCTCGCCCTCCACGGGACAGGCTCCCTCCACGGGACAGGCTCCCGCACCAAGACACCCTACACAGATCCGGCTCGCCCTCCACGGGACAGGCTCCCTCCACGGGACAGGCTCCCGCACCAAGACGCCCTACACAGATCCGGCTCGCCCTCCACGGGACAGGCTCCCTCCACGGGACAGGCTCACGCACCAAGACGCCCTACACAGATCCGGCTCGCCCTCCACGGGACAGGCTCCCGCACCAAGACGACCTACACAGATCCGGCTCGCCCTACACGGGACAGGCTCCCTCCACGGGACAGGCTATCACACCAAATACAGATCTCACCAAACAGACTACAGAAGAAGACTTAAGAATACAGACATCACCCGAACAGAACATCACAAAAAAAAAAAAAAAAACCAACATGCACGCCACATACTTTCTCCCACTCTACCTACTCATCACACAACTCCTCCCACCAACCACACAACACTACTACCCACAAGCAAACACAACATGGCACCCACCAACTGTATGGCCATACTTAGAACCCCAGCGCACATACAAAGAGACACTCAGAACATCCCAGGCAAAGCGACCAAACAGACACAAATCAAACTCCCACGCCTGCACAAAGGAAGCACATGTAACAGCAACCTCCTCAACAAAGACAACAATGATGAGCTCATAAACGCCAGATCCGTCTGCAACAAGATTCACACTCTTGTAGACCACATTGAAGAGCGACAGCCCGACATAATATGCATCACAGAGACATGGCTCAACCCGACTGACAATGTACTACTCAACCAACTAGTACCGGACAACTACTCAGCATACAACTGCCCGCGCACCCACAAGCGTGGAGGAGGAGTTTTGATAATAGCGAAAACGAAACTAAAGTTCAAGACACAGAGCCTCACCGATACACAGCAATGTAACACAATTAGCATCAAGAACAAGAGCATTGCAATCTGCCTAACCTACAGAGCACCCAGAGCTCCACCCGACGAACTAGCCTTCACACTCGAAGAAGCCTGCGCCATAACAACAAACAACAAACCAGCGCTGCTGATCGGAGACTTCAACCTCAAGTCCACCAATGTAAAAGACGCAGAGGCCTTCCTTCAAGCAATGTCCTCACTTCAATTCACACAGATAATCAATGCACCAACACACAGACATGGATCATCCCCAGACCTCATATTCGCATCCAATTACCTAACATCAAGAGACCTGATCTCTCCACCCACCATTACCCCAGTGCCATGTTCTGACCACTACCTAATCGAGACAAGGCTGCGGTCGCAAGAGGACCAGACAAACGAAAGAGCTAACATCTCACACACACAAAGACGATTCAAGTGTTTCGACAAGGACGAATTCATACAGGACACAATACAACATCTGAACCTTACCACAGACGACCTGGAGGAACAAGTTTCCAGCTGGAACAGCATTTTAGCCAATGCCGCCAAACCATCTGATGGCGGGACCAAGAAACAACAACACAACAAGAGACAAACCAAACCATGGTACTCAGCAAAAATACGACAGGAAAAGAGGGAACTCAGAAAGATTGAACGGAGATGGAGAAAAAACAAAGCAACTGCCGACCAGCATCTTTATCTAACAAAGCAAAAGCAATACAATGAACACATCAACCAATCAAAGAAGGAATTCCACACAAACATGATAAACACTTCCATCAACAAACCCAGAGAGCTTTTCGAAATAGTAAAAATCCTCACAAAAGAGCAAACAACAGAAGGGGAAGTACAGGTTGATCCACAGGAATTCGCCGACCACATCAAAAACAAATTCCACTCCACAGAACGAACAACGCCTAGTAGGACCACCAGGACGGACGTACACTCCAAAACCTGGGGCACATTCTCCGCACCCTCAACAGAACAGATATCCCACATCATCTCTACAATCAACACAAGCACTGCTCCTACAGACCCATGCCCAGTGTCATGGGTCAAAGCCACCAAATCAAGCCTCATCCCCACCATACATAAAATGGTACACGACTCACTCACTCAAGGCCTCATGCCAAAGCAACTAAAACTTGCCTCAGTAAGACCCATCACAAAGAAAACAACTCTCGACAAAAAAGACCCAGCAGCATACCGACCAATCTCCAGCATACCCTTCCTCACAAAAATCATCGAAAAAACAGTTCAACTACAACTTCAGGATCACATCGACAAACACGAAACATTCGACGACAACCAACACGGATTTCATCCCAACCATGGAGTCGAAACGCTACTGATCTATCTCTTCGACAGCATCCTAAGAATAATTGACAACACCAGGAATGGAATCATAATGATCTTCATCGACATCTCCTCAGCCTTCGACACAGTGGACCACAACACGCTCCTGGAAAGACTAAAGAACATTGGTATACACGGTATCACATTGAAATGGTTCCACTCGTACCTAACCGAAAGACAGCTACAGGTCTAGGTGGGACACATCACCTCCAGACCCATAAAAGTCCGACAAGGAGTACCTCAAGGATCTGCGCTCTCAGCACTCCTATTTAACATCTACATCCAACCAATATGCAACATCATGAAAGAGAACAACATTCAATACACAATCTATGCGGATGACATCATGATATACACCCCGATATCAATCGACAACCCGGATTTCTCTAAGATAACAGACTGCCTTACCCAAATGACCAGTTGGTGTCAAAACAACAACCTCGCAATAAACTACAACAAGACTGAAGCTTTAATCATCACTCGGAACCAAAGCTTCATACACCCACCAAATATAAAGATACAAAGCACTACTATACCAATAAGGTCAGAAGTGAGATACCTCGGGGTTACCCTGGACAATAAACTCAATCTCAAGCCACACATAGACAAGACCATCCAAAAAGCCTACTACAAGATGCGAATCATCAGGAGACTGAAACCACTACTCGCACCAGAACACTTCCGTACCGTCTGTCAAGCACTGATAACCCCACTACTGGACTTCTGAAATCCGATATACCTTGGACTACCGAAACAAGCCATCAAACCACTCCAACTGGCACAAAACACAGCAGCACGAACCATATCCGGAACTGCAAGACAGGAGCACATCACACCCACCTTGAAGGACTTACACTGGCTTCCAATCGGTGCACGCATCAGATACAAAACTATCATAAACCTATTCAAGATAAAACAGCACACATCAGCCAACAGCCTGCACACCCTCATACAACCAGACACCAGCACACATCCTAGAAGAAAACAAACACACAACCGAGTCAGCACCCCAAGTGAATACAAACACACACGCAAGGACACAACAGACAGAGCACTATCCATGGCTGCTCCAACAATATGGAACAAACTACCGGACGACTTGAGGGCAACCACAGACCTCAAAGACTTCAGAATACAGCTGAAAACCATGCTGTTCATAGAACACTATGGTCACATCACATAACCTAATTGTCTGTATAACAGCACATGTTACCGCCTAACACTGTATGTATATAAATGTCTTTAGCACCACTGTATATAGCCCACATTGTACATAACTCAAACCAATCTAGCACACAATACAACACACACTCAACAAAATCCTCACCCTCACTGCATGTATAACACACTCACACTACCAGATTGTTTGCTGTGATACCACCTTGATTATTATGATAAGGCGGTTTAGAAATACTGTTAAATAAAATAAATAAATAATAAATGCTGGCACTTATTTGGCCTTCCTTCCACTTTTCTTAAAGTGTAGAATACATCTGGTCTGGGCTTCCAAGATAGTATTTTTTAAACAATATCCATTCTTGATGTAAGCCTTTGGCCTTTGCAGCTGCTCCTTTTAGTTTTTTATTTAATTGTTTTCTACAGTTTATCAGTCTCCTTTTTGAAACTTAAAAGCTAATGCTGTGGATTTCTTTGCTGTCCTCCCTCCATTCATTTATTAAATCAAATGTGATCATGCTATAATCACTATTGCCAAGTGACCCCAACACCATTATCTCTTGCACCAGATCCTGTGATCCACTAAGGACTAGGTTGAAAATAGATTCCCCTCTTGTTGACTCATCAACCAGCTGCTCCAAGAAGCAGTCATTTATCTCATCTAGATACTTTATCTCCCTAGCATGTCCTGCTGTGACATTGAACTGGTCGATGCAAAGATAATTGAAATCATCCATTATTACTGTGTTATAACTTTTGTTAGCTTCCCTGATTTCTTCTAGCATGTCATCATCCATGTGTTCATTCTGGCCAGACGGACAGGGATACACCCCCACTGCCATTGCCTCCCACATTTTATATGGAATTTCTGTCCATAGAGATTTTACAATATATTTTGATTCCTGCACAATTTTTATCCTGTTTGATGCAATGTCCTCTCTAACAAAGTGCAAACCTTCCACCAATTTGATCTACCCTATCATTGCGATATAGTTTATACCCAGGTATCATGGTATCCTATTGGTTGTCCTCCTTTCACCAGGTCTCTGAGATGCCAATTATATCTAACCTCTCATTTAACTGCTATATATTCTAACTCACCCATCTTATTTTTTAAGCTTCTAGCATTTTGTTATACAGGCATTTTAGAAGTTGTATTTTGTTCATATTAATAATCTGGTTATCAGTTGATAGTGGTAATTTGGAATCTTTCTGCTCTGTACTCAAAGGCAGCTGGGTTGCTTTCACCTTTATTGAAACCTCTCTATCGGGATGGCCTAACTTCCCTCTTTTGCTAGTATCTTTCAAGGATACATCATCCCGAACCATGTGCTCTTGGGAGACTTGGCTTTTCCCTATTATCTAGTTTAAGAACTGTTCTCCGTTTTAAAGGGTAATGCCAACAGCCTGGTTAAGGTAGAGCCCATCCTTCTGGAAAAGCCCCCAGTCTTTCCTCAAAACACATTCCCCCTCTATGGAAATATGCTGCTGACCTACCCCTTCAGAGGAAGTCCTCTTGACCCCTCAAATGTTCACGGATTTTATTTTGTGCTAACTGAATTACCACTGCTTAAAACCTACCTTTACACTATCATTGCTGCTCTTTATTACCTGAGAACCTTCTTTAACAGTGAGTTGCTTTTCATTTTAGGTGTCTGCGCCTTGTCTATAGATTCAGGGCATTGTTCTGGCTCTGGCTGGCGTTGGGGCTATAGCTCATATCAAGGAGGGTGTGTGACCTTCTACTATCAAGGCACCGGGGGTAATGGAAACAATTTCAAATCCTATGACGATTGTAAGGCTCGTTGCTGTTAAAGCAGTAAAAGTAAGTGGATGTTTCACATTCTGATATGGCTCTGGGAAAAGACAAAGTTTCAGGGAGATGGCGAATACGAGTATGAGACTAGGCGGCATCCATAAGACCCATGTAGTGTGCCCACTTCCAATGCCATTGCTTTGTGCATTTGTTAGCACTCATTGACCCTGATTCTTGAAGTGGGCTATCCGAGCCGTCCAGACATCCCCACTGAAGACAGGGCCGCTAGAACCCGTTTCTAGTCTGTGGGAATAAAACGTTTCTGCTGGAGCCAGAATCGGGCCCAAAGATGGCCCAGCTTGGCCCCTTTGCCTGTGGGGACATCATCCCCGCAGGTGCCCCAAACAACTGTGGCTCCGACCTCCAATATCACCACTGCCCCAACCCATGGCTGGCCTCCCGGAGCCTGGATCGGGCGGCGGGGACTCTCCCACACCCAGCCACAGCCCATGTGTGGCTACCGTGTCCCGATACTGTGAAAAATATTGCTTATACCACTTCTGAGGTGGTGTGAGTAGTACAGCCCAGCAGGCTGGGCAGCATGTACAGGCTGTGACCTGAATCGTCCCTGTACATGCTGCTGGGTAGCCTGCCCCTGATCCCACTCCCTCCCGACCCCCCACTGTCTCTCCCTGTCCTGACGCACAGGACATATAGGGAGAGCCGTTGGGTGAATAGGGTTTAAGCAGATTGCGGGGCTGCAGGTCCCAGTGGGACGTACAGCCCTACAACCCGCGTTCCTGAATGAAGACCATTAGGTGCATTTGGATGCCTTAGAAATTGTGTGCAACATTGATTTTACCTGCATTAGCTTATGAATCAACACATATTCTAATGCACATTTCAGCATTTTGGGGAGATATTCAGCAGCAGCAGCAGCCATTTAACTCCAGATATTCAATGCCGGAGCCATATCAGCCCACCAGCACTAAATATCCGGGTTGGCCACAGAACCTGGAAGCTAAACGAGGAGCAGCGATATGGAGCCACCGCCTGGTTAGCCTCCGTGGCCAGTATTGGTTGCACCTTACTTTAGCCGTGTATCACTAACAGGGCAGCGGCTGAATATTACCACTGCCGAGTTAGCGATGTGTGCCCCCTGGAACGCCCCTTGATATGCCTCAATGCTGAGCAGTTACCATCTGGGTATATAGCAGCGGCACCCGCAGATATTCAGCCGCACTAACCTTATTAGTGCCACTGAACATCCAGCTCAGAGGCATTGACACGATTTGCAGGTCTGCCTCAGAATATCTCCCCCCCCCCCCTTTATTTTTAAACCAATGCACCAAATGAACCAAAACACATCTGAAGATCTGGAAAAAAATGCAAAAATGCAAAATCGAAACAACAGTTATTTTGTTGTGTAAATGTCTAACTGTTGCTGATAGAGTTAAGACCAGTGAAGACAATCTCATCCCAGCTTTCACAAGCACAAAACCCTTTGAAGCAATGTGAAAAAAGAGCAAGAAAACTGGGATCTTTACTCAGCTTCTCTCTCACCCCAAACTCTGCTTGTAACCAGTTGATTTGGTCCAGTTTGTCAGAAGAATTTGTCAAAATGAAAACTTTTAGGGAGGTGGATTCAGTTTCTTTTCAAGACTACAAAGCCCTTCAGGTCTCTAGTTCCCTGCGCCCATCCCACTACTCACTTACTGCAGACTTGATGGTATAATCTCACTATTCCATTCAGTCCCACCTCCCTTAGTCCCTGAGATTAGCGAAGTGTCCCAGGCATTGTACTGTTTCGAAACATACATGCAGCCACCTCTGGGATGGAAAACCTTAATACATCCTCACTGCATAAGTTCCATGAAGGAGGACATTGTAGATTCTCCAACTGGCTCAAAAAAATCAAAGACTTTGAATGTGTTCCTCAGTGATATCTAGTGTTCCTAATACATAGTGCTACAAATTTTCAGAAGGTGAAAACAACATTTTTGCAAAGAGGAATTTTGTCTATAATTTAGGGACTGAGCACATACCTGAAACCCTAAATTCACAGTAAAATGCCACTTCTCCCCCCTCCCCCATACAGCTTATTACCAAACTGACAAAGTACCTCAGCAGTTCCCTAGGGTCAGAAGAGGCTTAACAGGCTGTCGGGGCTCTCTGACCCAGTACTGTCCCAGCATGGAGTTAGGGTCCACTCCTCCCAGAGCCATTGTCCCAACATGGAGCTAGGGGCCACTCTCCTCTCTGACCCAGTACTGTCCCAGTATGGATTTAGGGTCCACTCCCCCCAGAGCCATTGTCCCAACATGGAGTTAGGGGCCACTCTCCCCTCTGAGCCAGTACTGTCCCAGCATGGAGTTAGGGTCCACTCCCCCCAGAGCCATTGTCCCAACATGGAGTTAGCGGCCACTCTCCCCTCTGAGCCAGTACTGTTCCAGCATGGAGTTAGGGGCCACTCTCCTCTCTGACCCAGTACTGTCCCAGTATGGATTTAGGGGCCACTCTCC
Source organism: Ichthyophis bannanicus (assembly GCA_033557465.1). Taxonomy (NCBI): domain Eukaryota; kingdom Metazoa; phylum Chordata; class Amphibia; order Gymnophiona; family Ichthyophiidae; genus Ichthyophis; species Ichthyophis bannanicus. Next base: position 375,995,218 of record CM066039.1, on the reverse strand, counting down.
CTCTGAGCCAGTGTCCCAGCATGGAGTTAGGGGCCACTCTCCTCTCTGACCCAGTACTGTCCCAGTATGGATTTAGGGGCCACTCTCCCTCTGAGCCAGTGTCCCAGCATGGCGTTAGGGGCCACACTCCCTATTGAGCCAGTAGAGAGTGAATACCGGTAATGGATCAGCACGACTCGCCTAGATGCCCCCTTTTTCTATATCCCTGGGATCCTCATTGGAGCCCTGCTGTTCCCTATAAATAGGCAGGAACAGAACAAAGCATTTCTTAGAGTCTGGCAACATTTCTACTTTACATTTCTGCAGGATGTAAACCTGGCACCAAGCAACCCTCAGTGCTTTAGAATAACGTATATGGATAATCAACCGGTGTGCTATAATCTCACAGCTCTCTCTTTCCTTCCACAGGTTTCGGAAAGATTTTGCTTTTCTTGGAACATCCATCAATGACCTTCATGCTATGAGCTAGTGGCTGGAATATAATTAGGGAACATTAAGGATCTTGGCAAGCAATACTATGCAACTGCAGTTTTTTAGTGATTTTAATACTGTACTGATTAATCATTAATTAGAAATAAAAGTAGACAAACTCCCTGAGCATCACTTTACTAGTCCGTGTCCTCTATTGCTCACGAGCAGTCAGATGGCTTTTCTAGTGAACGAGGTCTCCTTCCCCTGAATGGGAGAAGCCTCCGGAGCTCACACTCAAGTCTGTTACATGCCACATCCGCCTTTCCTCGGCACTGGCCTCCCCCACACTCAAGAACTTGCAACAAGTGCTTCAAGCCATGGATGCTTGTGCTTCAGTGACTAAGATGCTGTGGAAGCAGGGTCTCTGATCTTGGCTAGGGTCTTCTGTTCACCAGTGTCCATGTGGAGAGGATATGGAAGGGGAAATCGATTGAAAATCAGTTTTCTCAGGCTAACTCACAATACGCTTTCCCATTTCCTTAAAAATCTCCACATGAGTGATTAGGGGTAAAATAATTTCTAAACGTCTATTCACATGTTAAGGTCTTCTAGCATTCATTCTAAGCCAGGGACTCGTCCTCAGCTGCAATATCCGCAGTGTATTTGTGCTATTAATATCGCACACAGCCCAAGTTCAGACTGCTGTTTTCATGGAGAACTCAAGAGAAGGAATCAGGTAGACAAGAGCTAACACAACTAAAATTTCATACTCCCCTCACTCCCCCTTCCACTCACTGAAAAAAGATCTGAAAATTCTGAGGTTCATATTAGAAAGAATTTGTGGTTAACTTCGAAGTTGACAAACACAAAGAGCATCTTCCCTGCTCGTCAAAGGCAGCGCACAAAAAGCAGGTGAACGATGTCATTGGAAGAAACTAGCTTTATTGCCGCACACTTTTCAATACACTTCCATGGTGAGCTTGTGACACCCCCTGATGGCGTTTTCGCATTCTTTTTGGTCTTACAACTATCTCCTACGCAACAGGTGTGGTGTTATGATTCCTGAACTGCAGTTTTCTATGTTCCCTCATTGTTCGATGGCCTGTTGACTGATATGATTACAAACTATAAATGTATATGTTGCTGACATTGCTAACGTCACCATTCAGTTTCATTAGACTTATCGCTGATCACTGAACACCACGACAGGCCATTGTTTCCACACGCATTGGTTTTTGCTATAATTTGGTGACTTTACTCAACACGGTTTTGATGTGGTATTAAAGAGTATTGGCTTGTTTTATCAGTGCTGATATACACTGTTGGGTGGGCTCCTTTTTGCTATCGAATGAGTGATTTTTGGAATACTGGTTTTACATTACTGGTTACACGCTACAATGGGGTTCATGGTTCCACATCCTGATTTCACATTGTTTTATATCCACATACATTTTTAGTTTATTGTTGGTGCCTTTTTAATTATTATCCTATTATGTTCATTAAGAGCGTTCACTTCAATATATTAATAAGTTCATTGACAGTCCTAAACATGTCACATTACCACATATTATCCTTCTCCTCCCGCTTTAGCCTCATACTGAATTTACGTGTGTGGTAGGGACACCTATAGCTAGGCAATCATGTCTCCTGCCTATAATCGTCTTCTTTCTTACTGCTAGGACAAGATTTTTCCATTGATAATTTTAGTAAATGGCGGCAACAAGGACCAGTTGACCCACCCAGCTGTTCCATTGTTCCCGTTCACACCACTTTGGCAAAGCATTTATTCCCAGCTTCAAGTCCTCCAAGCTGGACACCCACAGCACTTTCTTCATGTCATCTGGACAGATGGAGGGGGTAATTTTTATAACAGGCCATGTATTTTTGTGTGTAAATCTAGGCATTTTAGACCTACATGTGTGTAAACACTTTAACTAGTTAAAAAAGGTGCCAGTACTTGTATGCAAGGCTCTTCCATGAATACATGAGGACCATGATTCCAGTTTAGCAGGCAATGAAAAGGGAGCCACTGCTCCATACCACAGGAAACCTCCGCCAAAAAAGCCCTATGTGTAAATGGTTACCTATGCACGTAAATGACCTGTTCGCAGTTCTGTAAGTAGGTGTGCATATTTTTATCACTGCGGGCATGCATAGGAGAGAGTTTGGACAAAGCGCAAGATTATAATTTGCACATTTTCAATTCAGTTTGAGTTGGGAGCATGTAAACTAGCCTTAAGACTGGTGGTGGAAGGGATCCCATTTTAAACTGATGCATGTTTTCGGCCATTTCCGCTCATAGTTTTTAAAGTTTAGTACACTTATGGTCAACTTTACAAAGCAGGTGTGATGCATACAGAAAAATGTGCATTAACTCATGTGGGACTTCATAAAATCACCTTCTGTGTGTCTCCCTTTTACCCCCAGAGCATCTATTTACTTGTACTGCTTTACCAGTGGTGTGCCCCAGGGATCTGTTCTTGGTCTGATTCTTTTTAACATCTTTGTTAGTGATATAGCGGAAGGGCTGTCGGTTAAGGTTTGCCTCTTTGCAGATGATACCAAAATCTGCACTAGACATCAAGGAAGGTGTAGATAACATGAGGAGGGATCTAGCTAAGTTTGAAGAATGGTTTAGAATTTGGTACATAAGAACATAAGAACATAAGATATGCCATACTGGGTCAGACCAGGGTCCATCAAGCCCAGTATTCTGTTTCCAACAGTGGCCAATCTAGGTCATATGTACCTAGCAGTATCCCCAAGAGACACAAGTTCCACAATGCTTGTACTGGGTCAAGCATTGATATCCTCGGTCACTTCTTAATAATGGTTTATGGACCTTTCCTCCAGGAACTTGTCCAAACCTTTTTTAAACCCAGCTACACTAACAACCTTTACTACATCCTCCGTTAACAAATTCCAGAGTTTGATTACAAGTTGAGTGAAAAAATATTTTCTTTTATTAGTCTTAAATAGTTTACCCTGTAGCTTCATTGCATGTCCCCTAGTCTTTCTATATTCTGATAAGGTAAACAATCGATCTACGTTTACCCGTTACACTCCGTTCATTAATTTATAGACTTCTATCATATCTCCCCTCAGCCGTCTCTTTTCCAGGTTAAAGAGCCCTAACCTTTTTAGCCTTTCTTCATAGGAGTATCCTTCCATCCCCTTTACCATTTTGGTGGCTCTTCTCTGAACCTTTTCTAAAATCGCTATATCCTTTTTAAGATACGGCGACCAGAATTGCACACAATATTCAAGGTGCAGTCTCACCATGGAACGATATAGAGGCATTATAATATCTTTTGTTTTATTTTCCATTCCTTTCCTTATCATACCTAGCATTCTATTTGCTCTCTTGGCCGCCGCTGCACACTGGGCCGAGGGTTATAACATGGTATCCACAATGACGCCTAAATCTTTTTCCTGGGTGGTGGTTCCTAATGTGGAACCTTGCATCATGTAACCATAGTTTGGGTTGTTCTTCCCTAGGTGCATAACCTTGCACTTGTCCACATTAAATTTCATCTGCCATATTGATGCCCAGCCTTCCAATTTATCAAGATCCTCTTGCAATTTTTCACAATCCTCTTGGGTTTTAACAACTTTAAATAGTTTTGTGTCATCTGCAAATTTGATAACCTCACTCGTTATCCCACTTTCCAGGTCATTTATGAATATGTCAAAAAGCAGCGGACCCAGCACAGATCCCTTAACCCTCCATAGCCCATGTTCCCTGTAAAATAGTTATCTCCAAGTTATAATACCCTCTTCAATGTAATTTCAGTTTGTTCAATGTAAACCGCACTGATGCAGAATAGCGCGGTATATAAGAGAATATAAATAAATAAATAAAATAATACACCACTATTCACCTTTCTCCATTGGGAAAATTGGCCATTTAGCCCTACCCTCTGCTTTCTATCTTTTAACCAGTTCCTGATCCACAATAGTACACTGCCTCCTATCCCATGACTCTTTAGCTTTGCCAAAAGTCTCTGATGAGGGACCTTGTCAAAGGCTTTCTGAAAGTCCAGATACACAATATCAACCGACTCACCTTTGTCCACCTGTTTATTCACTCCTTCAAAAAAAAAAACAGATTAGTAAGACAAGATCTTCCTTGTCTAAAGCCATGTTGGCTGTCTCCCATTAGGTTGTGACTATCTACATGCTGAGTAATTTTATTCTTTATGATGGTTTCTACCATTTTTCCTGGTACTGACGTCAAGCTCACCGGTCTGTAGTTTCCCGGATCACCCCTGGAACCCTTTTTAAAAATTGGTGTTACATTGGCGATCCTCCAATCTTCAGGTATTAGAGATGATTTTAATGATAGTTCACAGATTACTGATAGCAGGTCTGCAATCTCATATTTCAGTTCTTTCAACACCCTTGGATGTATACCATCCGGCCCAGGTGATTTGCTACTCTTCAGTTTATCTAATAGTTGTAAGACATCTTCCCGATGTATCGATATTTCCTTCAATTCTTCCGCACCTTTAAATACCACTTCAGTCATGGGTAACATCCCTACATCTTCCTCAGTAAAGACCGAAACAAAGAATTCATTCAGTCTCTCCGCTATCGCCTTGTCGCCTCTTAGTGCTCCTTTAACCCCTTTATCATCTAATGGACCAACTGACTCTCTCACAGTTTTTTTGCTACGAATGTACTTGAAAAGGTCTTTATTTCGTGTTTTTGCTTCCGCAGCAAGCTTCTTCTCAAATTCTCTCTTTGCCTGCCTTATCAATGCCTTGCATTTGACTTGCCAGTGCTTGTGCTGTTTCCAGGTTTCGTCGTTTGGCTCTTTTTTTCCATTTCCTGAAAGATGCTTTTTTGGCAACAACAGCCTCTCTGACCTCACCTTTAAACCATGCTGGCAGTTTTTTGGACTTCCTTCCACTTTTCTTAAAGCGTGGAATACAGCTGGGTAGTTGGGACTTAATGTTAAAAAATATAAGGTCATGCATTTAGGCTGCAGCAGTTCAAGGGCGCGATATAGTATAGGGGGTGAAGTATTTTTGTCCACTAAAGAAGAGCGAGACCTTGGCATGTTTATGTCTGATCATAGCTAAACAGGTAGAAAAGGCTACAGCAAAAGCTAGAAGGATGCTTGGGTGCATAGGGAGAGGAATGGCTAGCAGAAAAAAGGAGGTGATAGTGCTCTGTATAAGTCTTTGGTGCGACCTCATTTGAGTATTGTGTGCAATTCTGGAGACCGCACCTTCAAAAGGATGTGAACAGGATGGAGTCGGTGCAGAGGGTGGCTACTAAAATGGTTAGTGGTCTTCATTATAAAGGACAGACTTAAGGATCTTAATATGTACACCTTAGAGGAAAGGCGGGATACAGGTGATATGATTGAGACATTTAAATACCTCCGTGGCATAAATGCAGAGGAGGAGAGCCTTTTTCGATTGAAAGCAAGTTCTGCTATGAGGGGACATGGGATGAGGGTGAAAGGGGATAGATTCAGGAGTGATATGCAGAAATATTTCTTTACGGAAAGAGTGGTGGATCCGTGGAATAGTCTCCCATTGGAGGTGGTAGAGATGAGGACAGTATCTGAATTCAAAGAAGCATGGGACAAACACAGAGGCTCTCTAAAGGAAAAAATGGTACTGTTGTAGTGGTTGATATGGAAGGGCAGACTAGATAGGCCATGTGATCTTCTTCTGTCAACATTTTCTATGTTTCTATAATTCAAAATCAAATGCCATTCTTACAATCTGAATGCTGGAAAAAAACATTTGCCCAAGAAATATGGGAGGCAAGATGAAGGTAACACAGATTTTCAGAGAAAGTATTAATTATCAAATGAACATTATGTGAAACTCTACACCCAATTCAAGGGCCCTTAGCTTCAATGCTAAGAACTGCCTACATCCACGTTAGGTTTCATGAGAAATGTCAGAAAATACTTGTACTCATGCTCTCAAAAACAGCTCGTTCATATACTTATAATCCACCAGATGGATGGTGTTATAGTCTTGCTCCAAAGCAAAGCTCACACTCATCACATCTAACGAACTGTCAAGGAACCCAGTCATGTCCAAGAAGATTGCTGGGATTACTTTGATCTTGTCGTTGATCACCCACTGAAGACGAGGATAAATATTAGGCCTATGCAACTAGAGACAAATTCTCTAGAGGAATTTATATATTTTCACAGCAACTCAGACGGAGCTAAGAGGGAAATTTGGGAAAATTCAAAAAGCATAACTTATTACACCTATTTTGGTTCTCCAAATACTTTTATAGCAAGTTTGTCCTTAGCAATAGCCACATTCAAACCTGGTTGTTGAGCAAAACTTGCCTTGAGTAGACCTAACCTTGCACTGTGCTGGTTCTGCTCCTGAGAAAGTCCCTCCACAATCCCAGAAACTAATGTCATCTTCTTTAAAACTCCCAGCCAAAAATAAGAGAGGAATTCAAATGTTGATGGCGTCCTGTAAAATATTTAATGTAACCACCATAGGTCTTTCCCTCTGGCCAAGAGCCGGAACAGCAGCTGCAATATTTGTCGTAGGCCTTCCTCCTGTTTCTCCAAACCGAATTGTTATTATTCTGTCCTTCACCTCTGAAGGAGAAGACGAGGCGGCGGGAGTTCCCTCTATATACAAATGTTGAAGCAGCCCAGACAGGGTAGTTGGAGAAAGCCTCATTCTTGTCATACCAAACTGTAAGAACCAAACCTGAAAATAAACCCCTTACTTAAAATCCCATTTTTTTTGTCGGAAGAGGCTGGAGGCGACTGGAATGGAAACCCAGTCACACCAGACAACCTGTTCCCTTTTAATTATGTAAGCGAAAACGCTGTACTTAGCTTTAGAAATGTCCAGTGAAGTTTGTGCACTTCAGAAAAATCAACTTCTTCTTGTAAGCGGCCAGATAGCAACCACGACGTACGTTTCGGGCCCTAGGCCCTGTTTCAAGTGTTCATGCTTCTTCCAATATACCGCTAAAACCGAACATTAAAATCCTTCACACCCCACTGATTATTAAAGGGAAAAGTCATTTTTCATTGGCTAACACGAGTTGCTCATCAAATGGAAGCTCCAATCAACTAAATGGGAGACCCCATTGTCATCGGGGAATCCCTTAGTATCATGGATGACGTCAAAGCAGGCTAAACCACTCAACCTCTTTGTTCAACCCTAAAGGATGGACAGCTTGAAATTCATAAATAAGTTGCTGTTCACGTCTCTGCAACGCAAGAAGTCTGTTACCTCCCCGAGGGTTCGGGGGTATAAAATCTAATACCGTCCAAATGAAATCTGAATGGAATTGATGATTTAATAACTCGCAGTGCTCAACTAAAGGTGCTGATAAAACCTTTTGCCGGATCCGAGAGGCATGTTCACTTAACCTTACCTTAACTTTCCGAGATGTCCTACCTATATATATCAAGGGGCAAGTACATTGCAAGGCATAGACCACATAGGTTGAGTCACATGATGTCAACCACCTACGTTGATAAATCACCCCCGTATTAGGGTGAATCCATTCTAATCCGGTCTGAGCCGTTTTACACCAACTGCAGGTAGAACATGTAGTATGCCCCCTGTTAGTAGGATCGAATAATAAAGGACGATCAGGAAGTGTGGCAGAATGGACCAGCCGATCCCTTAAGTTGATGAGCAACTCGTGTTAGCCAATGAAAAATGACTTAGTTAGTTTGATGAGCAACTCGTGTTAGCCAATGAAAAATGACTTTTCCCTTTAATAATCAGTGGGGTGTGAAGGATTTTAATGTTCGGTTTTAGCGGTATACTGGAAGAAGCATGAACACTTGAAACAGGGCCTAGGGCCCGAAACGTACGTCGTGGTTGCTATCTGGCCGCTTACAAGAAGAAGTTGATTTTTCTGAAGTGCACAAACTTCACTGGACATTTCTAAAGCTAAGTACAGCGTTTTCGCTTACATAATTAAAAGGGAACAGGTTGTCTGGTGTGACTGGGTTTCCATTCCAGTCGCCTCCAGCCTCTTCCGACAAAAAAAATGGGATTTTAAGTAAGGGGTTTATTTTCAGGTTTGGTTCTTACAGTTTGGATTTTATATTTACCGAACCGGGGATTGGTGATTTTGATATTGATTTTTGTATCCTTGACATGATGGCTACTGATACATTTGCTTATTCGGAGGAGGAATTAGAAGCATTGCGTAAACGTCCCTCTGTGTTTGACTTCTCAGAAGGACAGGCTTCTATAGCACAGAATCAGTCAATTGCTGACCTTAAAGCACTGAGAAAACGTTTAATTCGAGCACAACTTCATGGGGCCTCTATGTCTCAGTATTTAAAGACCCGGATCATCCCTCGAGGCCTTCGAATGACTAGAGCTCCGAAAATGTTTACCTCTGATTCCGATTTTATAACTAAGTGGAACCAAATTTCTAACAAATGTAGTTTCGATCTAATTGCATTAATTCTTGAACGGACAATAAAGGAGGAAGACATATTGCACAAACAGATTGAGGAAACCAAGACTACTTTAAAATCTAGTCTTGAAGAAACTGCTTTTTTAACAAAAATGGATGATATTGATCGTCAGATTAAAAGCTTTTTCGAGTATTTGAAATCATATAAAATGAATAAATTTCTACGTGATAAAGCAGATTATGATGATAATAAGGTTTATTATTGGATGTATAAAACAAAGGATGATTATCGTAAGAAGAGGGTTACTTTTGATACTTCGGATGAGTCTGAGGATCTTAGTAGCGGCTCGGAGGCCCCTTCAACATCTGGTAGCTCACATACTCAAAATTTTCGGCGGGGCCCAAACCGCGGGCGACCTCCTCGACGGGGGCAATCAGTACCCGATTGGGACCCCCCTCTGACGCGACAGAAAGCAAAAACTCAATTGTTATAAATCTCTCTTCGCTAGCACTTTCAGAAACACAACTCCAATTATTAAACCTTGGACTGACTTTTGTTCCGACGGTACATCATGATCCTTTTCAAGCTCGATTCAGCTTACATAAGTTTTTTCGTAAACTTTATATTACACAATTTTTTGCAAATAAAGTAGTGGGTCCTGATGATTCTGTGAAAACACCAGTGTCAAAATGGCTTCCCCCAGGTGTACCGGATCCAATTATATTGACTTATCAGAATTTGGTTTTCCGGGATTTACAGGATTTGGAAAATAGGAAACATTATAATAAATCTAATTTAAATAGGTCTGAATGGCAAGCATTAAAAAATTTACAACATGACCCTAATCTTGTTATTAGGAGGGCTGATAAGGGTGGAGCGGTAGTGGTGCAATCTACAGAGGCTTATTTGCAAGTATTACGAGATCATTTACTTGATCGTCACACTTATTGTTTGCTTTCCATGGATCCAACTATTCCCCTTCAGCAAGAGATTAAAGTCCTTTTGGATGAAGCCTTGTCTTTGGGATGGTTGACGAAGCGTGAATATAGCTTTCTGAAGTTAGATACACCAGTTCGGCCCATTATGTACATGGTACCGAAAGTTCATAAGTCTCTGACCGCTCCCCCGGGTAGGCCTATAGTGTCTTGTAGAGGGTCTTTATTGGAGCCCCTGTCACAATTCTGTGATGTTTTCTTGCAAAAGGAAGCGATGTTAGTAAAATCTTTCGTAAAAGACTCTTCACATTTTTTGCAACAATTAGCTAAAGAGCCGATATCATCATGGCATTTTTATTTGGTAACCCTTGATGTAGAAGCTTTATATACGAACATAGATCAGGCAGAAGTTCTGGAATTAATGGATACTTTGTTTCAGTTTGCTCCTCAAAGGTTGCCCAGGACATTTTTATGTGAATTACTCCGGCTGGTGTTAACTAGAAACTATTTCCTCTCCGAAGGGCAATTTTACCATCAGACTTATGGGATTGCAATGGGAGCTTCGGTGGCTCCTTCAATAGCTACGTTGTACCTGGCTCAGTTTGAAGAAGTCAGTTTATACCCTTCTGCGTTTTTTAACTCAGTACGATTTTGGAGACGGTTCCTAGATGATGTGTTTTTCTTATGGTTTGACACATTACAAAACCTTCAAGATTTCTTGGCATGGCTTAATGCTTTGAAGCCTAATCTTAAATTCACTGCCCATTATGACTTAAAACAAATTGAATTTTTGGACATAATGATTATTAAAGATCAGGGCACATTTCGCACGACCTTATATAGAAAGAGCGTCCAACGAAACAGTTTACTCATGTACCATAGTTGTCATCCAGGCCCCATGCGGAGAAATTTGCCTTATGGTCAATTCCTTCGATTGCGTCGGCTCTGCTCTACAACATCGGACTTTAAATTTCATGCCTCTGACTTGTCAAATCGCTTGTTACAGCGAGGTTACCCAGAGAAGGTTGTTACATCTGCCTATAAACGTGCTTTATATACCCATCGCGAATGGCTCTTAGGGGACTGTACTGTGCCGACACAGATACGATCAGATGATCAGGACTTTATTATTGGCACATTACCATATACTACTCTCAGTTCATCAATAGTAGCCATACTTCGGAAGCATTGGGCAGTTTTAGGTTTGCACCCATGTTTTCAAAAACCACTCCGGATCGCTTTTTCTAGGGGCCCGAACTTAAGGGATCGGCTGGTCCATTCTGCCACACTTCCTGATCGTCCTTTATTATTCGATCCTACTAACAGGGGGCATACTACATGTTCTACCTGCAGTTGGTGTAAAACGGCTCAGACCGGATTAGAATGGATTCACCCTAATACGGGGGTGATTTATCAACGTAGGTGGTTGACATCATGTGACTCAACCTATGTGGTCTATGCCTTGCAATGTACTTGCCCCTTGATATATATAGGTAGGACATCTCGGAAAGTTAAGGTAAGGTTAAGTGAACATGCCTCTCGGATCCGGCAAAAGGTTTTATCAGCACCTTTAGTTGAGCACTGCGAGTTATTAAATCATCAATTCCATTCAGATTTCATTTGGACGGTATTAGATTTTATACCCCCGAACCCTCGGGGAGGTAACAGACTTCTTGCGTTGCAGAGACGTGAACAGCAACTTATTTATGAATTTCAAGCTGTCCATCCTTTAGGGTTGAACAAAGAGGTTGAGTGGTTTAGCCTGCTTTGACGTCATCCATGATACTAAGGGATTCCCCGATGACAATGGGGTCTCCCATTTAGTTGATTGGAGCTTCCATTTGATGAGCAACTCGTGTTAGCCAATGAAAAATGACTTTTCCCTTTAATAATCAGTGGGGTGTGAAGGATTTTAATGTTCGGTTTTAGCGGTATATTGGAAGAAGCATGAACACTTGAAACAGGGCCTAGGGCCCGAAACGTACGTCGTGGTTGCTATCTGGCCGCTTACAAGAAGAAGTTGATTTTTCTGAAGTGCACAAACTTCACTGGACATTTCTAAAGCTAAGTACAGCGTTTTCGCTTACATAATTAAAAGGGAACAGGTTGTCTGGTGTGACTGGGTTTCCATTCCAGTTGCCTCCAGCCTCTTCCGACAAAAAAAATGGGATTTTAAGTAAGGGGTTTATTTTCAGGTTTGGTTCTTACAGTTTGGATTTTATATTTACCGAACCGGGGATTGGTGATTTTGTCATTCTTGTCATAAGCACTTCTGGGTGTGAGCGCGAGGAGGTGGGGGGCGCAGGCGCACATAGGTTGGGGTTAAGTGAAACCTCTTCTATGCTAAGATAAAGCGGTGTTGAAGTCATTGGATCTGGCTGCTTTTATTAGCCCACTGTATATAGCCCACACTGTACATAGCTCAAACCATTCTAGCACGCAACACACCACACCTTGTACATAGCTCACCCCAATCTAGCACACGATACAACACACACTCAACTAAATTGCACCCTCACTGCATGATTAACACACTCACTTTACCCGATTGTTTGCTGTGATACCACCTTGATTAATAAGATAAGGCAGTTTAAAAATACTGTTAAATAAATAAATAAATAAATAAATTAGAGAACTTGGAAGTATAAATCCATTGATGCACTGGGGGTTGAGCTTGTTCACATAACATAGAGCCAGTTGCAAACAGCAGTGACAACCACTGGAGATTCCCATTTAGAGCAAGCTTTAAAATGACTTGCATAGGAAGGTGAACATCTCGCCCTGTTGCCAGAAATCCCCTCTGAGTGGCATCTTCCATTCTCTGAGACATGCGGGTTGATATTTTAAAGCATGTATCTTCTCAGTTGTGATGCTGGACCATAAGTACTTTAAAGAAAGTATCCTGATGGATGAAATTGTTATATGTCCAAAGTTATTTATCCAAAAAGGGGGCATGATAATGTGGTGTCCTGAAGGCATCACCACTGATGAGTACAACTTGTGTGTCTAAACTGAGTTATTCAGTTGCTAAAAGTATAAGTTGGATGTCTAGGTGGCTCACACAATCACAGGTGTAGCTTGAAACATCTAACGTGGATGGTCTTATGAATATGTTCAGTGGCCCCACCTAAATGGAAAGCATCCCTGAATATAGGTAGAAATGTTTTCAGACTATGTCTTCATTGCATGGCTGAATGTTGTCCTCATGATGTATAAAGAGGCAAAAAGCCTGGCTTTTCATAGGAATGACTAAATATTTACCCCACCCTTCCCACTGTTTCTCTCTCTTTAGAGCACTGTTCACTGGCCCTGGAAACTAGGCCATGTAAGGCTCTGAGAAAACATGGGGCTATGACTTGAAGCAAGGCGACCGTGTTTGTTTCGACTATGGGGGCTACAAGGGGAACATTAACAATTTCTTCTCTGAGGATGAGTGTGAAGATATCTGTTAAACATCGTAAAGATAGGCATTGTCTTTTGCAAAATCTTATGCTTAGATTGCAAAATCCCCAGGCAGCTTTACGGACATCCTGAGCATGTTCAGACTGGAAGTCGTGTGGTGCTCAGGGACTGGTCGTTCTGGGTTCCCTTAAGGAAAACACTCTTGATTCAAGAGAAAACGCCAGATACGAAGCTTGTTCAACCTGCTGTTGATGTCTAGACTCTGCTTGCAATTGCTAGGTCTACATGTACATTTTTGAATTCGTATAATCCTGCAGGCTTCGTGCACACTGAACAATGTCCATCACTGCCAGTGCTGTGCGTGATTACAAGCAGGAAGCAAGAATGAAATGAACATGTTCTGCCTGAAGCCTTTCGTCCCTACTCAGTGCACGTTCCCAAACTGCGCGTGACGCCTTCTCTATCCAAAAAGGCTTTATAAGCCCAGATCAATGAGGAAACATCTAAGTCACTCACACAGTTTATTTCTTAGTTTTAGATCCGTTTAATTTCTTGTTGCTTACATGGATTTGGAACCAGCCCTTGCTGGGATCGTGAACCTTCCTTCACAGCTACCTAAGATGTCCCCCCCCCCCTCCCCCCAGGTACTTTGGACATCCTGAGTTGTACCAAGAAGTATCACCACCCTTGTCTTAACCCCCCCCCTCTTCTCGTGGTAGTGGCGTCATGTCCAGCGGCAGAACAGTGCACTGCTTTACCATTCCCCTCCTGCAGCTCATGGCACCTGTGTCCAGACCATCTTCTAGTTCAGCCCAAACCCGCTTAGCTTCCAACATCTGGCAGGCTTGGACTTGCTCACAGCAGTTGAGGGAATCAGTCTCGTAAAAGAACAGAGGTGCTGGTCTCTATGGATATCTCACTGACGTTTCTGCTAATAGTTGCAGCTCATCCTGAATTATATTTTAATTTGTATCACTTTTATCATTTCAGAGACGTGGCAGACTTTTGACTCTTAGCAGATCACCATCCCGGAGCCAGCAGCTGGGAACACTATTTTTCTTTTTAATTTTCACATTATAACAGCCACAAGTACACTGTAATCTCTGCAATGAAAAAGGGCAATAAAAATGAAAGAAAAAGCACATTGATATTAATCTTTAACAGCCTACAATAAAGGGGGAAACACTCGGTCTCAATATATGCAAACACAGGTCTAAAGAAAATTTGGGATAGTTTTGGGAAGCAATATATAAACTACTTTGAGTCTTAAAAGCAGGAGTTATTGGAATGATGTGACTGAGGAAATTAGAAGTGAATTGACAGAATTTGATTATTGATCATTTTGCCGGTCTGACTCCCATTTTATTGTGATTTGCAAATGAACATAGTGATATATAATTCCAAGGGATGTCCTTACATCACAAACCAAATAGGAAGCTTCAACATTTCCTGTTCTCTTTTGAAAATGAAAAGAGAGAAAAAAAAATAAATGATTTTTAATTTTGTTTTCAAATTAGAGAAACACCTACCTCCTCCTGAAGCGGTCACAGAAATAATGTGTCCCTGGCTTCCTGTTCCTTCCCTAATCCTCCTACAGAGTCTTTGGGGACAGGAGTGATCCCTACTGCTTCCTGCCCATCTGAAAAATACAGCAATGAAGCAAAAGCGCATCAGTCTCGGGTTATCTGGTGCCATTTCGAAAAACAGGGACAAGCACAACTGGGTTATCGCTCCTGCCCCCGAGGAACTCCATAAATGGGGAAAGATACCTGGGGATTTAAATTCAAAGTCACTCCAAGAGGTTTACAAAGCATACGCGATAGAAACTATTTCCTTGTGTAGAAGACAAAAGAGAAGGGACAGCACAGTGGGCCCAAACCTGATATTTTTCCTTGTTTTATTCTTATAAATTTATTTTATAAAACAATTCAAATGAGAAACATCTATGCACCTCCCTAACAATTACCAACAATCCACTAGGATACCAATGCCAAAATCCAACGAATCATAACAAGAAGTGGGATCGCAAGTACAAATCTATGACTTTGCAATGTAGCACCAAAGTGAAACAATGTATCGAGTCTTAGATACAAAATGACCTGTGTACGGCGTTTGGGGATTGAATGAGATCTCAGCGGAGGGACCTGGCTGTTGCTGAGTTTCCACAGCAAATACTTCAAAGCATAGGTTAAACCCCCACATTGGCCCCAAGTTAAGAGTTTTTATTTCATAGAATGCATTAAAAGATAACTAAACCACTTAACTGACAGAAGTAAATCCTCCAGACACCGAATCACAGGAATGCTGGACGATAATGTCAACTCGAGTTTCACCAAATAAGTTAACTATGGCTGCCTCAGGACTCATCCACAGCCAAAGTAACCACCTCAGGTGCAGAAGGTACCTCCAGAGGCTTGTGGGTCTTTTAAATGATTGCAGTGATGCTTAAACAGACAGGGGAATACCCATAAAGTTGGCTTTTAAAGTGCCGATACCCATTCTATGGTCTCATTGAGTCCCTTAGGCTGTAACATATTAAGGATAAAGATCCAGTTCTGCTGGAGCAGCGCCGTCCATCCTGAACATTACCAATGGTGATTTGTGTTCACTTAAACTGATTTTAATTTTACGATAAATTCTGCCAATACACAGTTTGCACATGGACATCTGATCATATAGACGGCCCACATCGTATTGCAATCAGTCACATGTTTGAATGAACAAACGTCCTGATTTACAATCCCTCCATTCATGAATATCCATACTTCACTGACCACATAGTGCGTGATGGCCATCACCTAACTTGTGAACCTATTAAATGGATTTGAAAAGGTCAGAGATGAATCCTGACACACAGACTCGAGTAGTTTGTTCCATTTATAAGGGCAGTAAGGTGGAAGGATCAAAGTCTGGAGTTGGCAGTAGAAGAGAAGGCCACAGATAGAAGTGATTTGCCAGAAGAGCGGAGTTCCCGAGGAAGGGTGTAGGGAGGTATAAGAGAGGAAAGGTAGTGAGGAGCTGCAGAGTGAATGCACCTATTGGTCAGCAGGAGACGTTTGAACTGGATGCAGAAACGAATAGGGAGCCAATGAAGAGACTTGAGAAGAGGGGTTACATGAGCATATCGAGGCTGGCGGAAGATTAGCCGTGCAGCTGAGTTTTGAACAGATTGAAGGGGAGAGAGATGATTCAGAGGGAGACCGGCATGGAGGAGGTTGCCGTAATCTAGACAGGAAGTGACTAAAGAGTTGATAAATGTCTTAGTAGTGTGTTCATCTTCCCCACCTATCATAGTAAGATAGTATATGATACAGATAAAGACCAGCATGGCCCATCTAGTCTGCTCAGCAAGGTGGTGGCAAGTGTAGGTGCACCCCTCTTAGAAAATAAACTAAAGTTTAATTGTAGCCTTCAGCTAATTCAGGAGAGCCAAGGTTGACTGGTGCTTCTTATAAGAGAGCTCGGAGACCAGATTAGTTTCTTGGTCCTCCTATGATTGACTAGACTTTTGGATTTGGCAAATTCACATCTGCTATTCACCCGACTATAAGTACACTGGAGGGGGGAGGGAGGGTCTTTTGATTAAAAGTACAATTAATGTACTTTTACAAAAAAAGTTACTCCTGATCATTTGTATAGTGCTACAAGTCGTATACAGTGCTAAACAGACACATCTAAAAGACAGTCCCTGTTCATCAGAGCTTACAATCTAGTTAGGATTGCCAACACAAGCAGTTGAGGACAAGGAAATGTCAAGGGGGATGGTAAGAAAACACATAAGAGTCAAAGCAGATCAGGATCCAAAAGAGGCCTTGAAGAGGTGAGTTTTTAGCCAGGATTTGAAAAGATGAAGCCTGACATACAGACTCAGATAGTTTGTTCCAGGCATAAGGAGCTGCAAGGTGGAAAGATCAAAGTCTGGAGTTGGCAATAGTCGAGAAGTGCATAGATAGCAGGGATCTGCTGGAAAAGCGGAGGTTCCGAGGCGGGGTGTAGGGCGAGATTAGAGAGGAAAGGAAGTGAGGAGCAGCAGAATGAGGCATTTATAGGTCAGTAGGAGAAGTTTGAACTGGATACAGAAATGGATAGGGAGCCAGTGAACTAACTTGAGAAGAGGGGTTATATGAGCATATCGGGGCTGGCAGAAGATTAGCCATGCAGCTGAGTTTTGAACAGAATGAATGGGAGACCAGGAAGGAGGAGGTTGCAGTAGTCTAGACGGGAGGTGACTAAAGAGTGGATAAGTGTATGAGTAGTGTGTGTAGAGTGGAAGGGATGAATTTTGCAAATGTTATAGAGAAAGAAGCGACAGATTTTAGCTATCTGTTGGATGTCTGCAGAGAAAGAGAGTGGAGTCAAAGATGACCCCAAGGTTGCAAGCTGAGGACACAGGAGGAGTGTAGTGTTATTCACAGAAACAGAAAAGGGAGGAAGGGGGGAGGTGGATTTAGGAGGAAAGATAAGGAGCTCAGTTTTGGTCAGATTCAGTTTCAAAAGGCAGGTGAGACCTCCAAGCAGCAATGTCAGATAGACAGAGATCTGGGCCTGGATTGCCGGAGAGATTTCAAGTGTAGAGAGTCATGGGAGAAGTTGGATATACCAAGAGACTGAGTATAGAGGAAGAAAAGGAGTGGCCCCAAGACAGTTCAATGAGGTACACCAACTGAGAGAGGGACGGCAGTGGAGAAAGACTCACCAGCACAAATGCTGAAAATGGATAGGAGAAATAAGAAGAGAACCAGGATAGTACAGAGCCCTTGAAACCAAGTGAGGACAAGGTATAGAGAAGAAGGTGGTGATCAACAATTTCAAAAGCAGCAGAGAGGTAAAGAAGGATTAGGATAAAGCAAAGGCCCTTGGATTTTGCCAAGAGCAGGTCACTGGAGACTTTGTCAAGAGTTATTTCAGTAGAATGTAAAAGACAAAAGCAAGATTGCAGTGGATCAAGAAGGCTTGAGAGGAGAGAAAGTCAAGGCAATGGCAGTGAACCTCACGTTCAAGTAGTTTAGAAACAAAGGGAAGGAGTGAGATGGGTTGATAATTAAAAGAACAGATAGGCTTAAGTGAGGGTTTCTTGAGGGGAGGTATGACCAGAGCATGCTTGAAGGCTGCAGGAACAGTTGCAGTGGAGAGCGAGAGGTTGAGAATGTGAGAGATGGAAGGGATGACAGTGGAGGAGATGGAGGTTAGGAGATGGTGGAAATAGGATCAGAGGAGCAAGTAGGGAGTTTAGAGGAGAAAAGAAGATATGTGATTTCCTCCTCCGAGATCTTAGGAATTGAAGAAATGGTGGTAGAGGTTGAGGGGGAGAGTTGGGAGTGAAGAGAGGGAAGGGGGGATGGGGTGGACCTAGTGGGGAATTGAAGTGTAATTTTGTGGATATTGTGATGAAAATAGCCAAAGTTTGAGCAGAGAGAGAAGGAAGGATCGGGGGTGGAGGCACCTTGAGGAGAGAGTTGAGAGTTGTAAAGAGACAGCGAGGGTCAGAGGCAAGAAAATTAGTCAGATGGACATAATAGTCTTGTTTGGCGAATGCTGTGGCTGATTGAAAAGAGGCAAGCATTAATCTGAAGTGTAGAAAGTCTTCAGGAGTAAGGGATTTGAGCTAAGTGTGCACAGCTGTGACAAGCATAGGAACATAGATAGCAGGTAGTGGAAGACAGCCAGGGGTGGGGTTGCAGTACGCGTCAGGGCATGGCAAGGGTGGAGCAAGAGCATCCCAGGCAAATGAGAGTGCAGTGTTATAAGAAGCTACTGACTCATCAACAGACTCTGATGATATAGTGGAGGAAAGAGGAGATGAGAGTAGTGGAGAGAGCTGATGGGTCAATAGCATGGAGATTTCAAAAGAAGCTGGAGGAAACTGAGTGAGCTTGAGTCGGGGAGTGATGCAGAGTGAAACATAATCGATGATGGTCAGATAAGGAAGAGCTGAGGTACAGAGGTTTGAGGGTAAGCAATTAGAGAAGAATGCAAGGTCGAAGCAGTGGTCCTGCTGGTGAGTGGGGGCAGAAAAGCAAAGCTGGAGATTGAATGAGGAGGTAAGGGAGAGTAGTGTTAAAGCATAAGGGTCCAAAGGGGTTATCAACATGAATGTTAAAATCCCCGAGAATATGGGAGGGGGAAGATTAATCCAGAAAGAAAGAAAACCATGAACCAAAGTCAGTGAGAAAGGTAGGGATGGACTTGTCAGGAGGTTATCCAGAGAGGTAGTGGGGTAAAGCGTGGATGAGGCATGTGGGAGAATTGATAGCTGCAATGACAGAGAGCAATGACTGATGCTTTGTCTTCTGGGAGAAGTGAGGTCTCAGTTAGAGCAAGGAGGATGGAGAGCATTAGAGATTAAGAGATCATGAATAAAGGCAAGCTTATTAGAGATGGAGTGTGCGTTCCACACGGCACATGAGAAAGGGCGAACAGAGAGGGATATGAATAAAATTTCAGCAGTTGGATGAGAATCTGTACTAGGACTGTGACAAAGGTCTAGGGGGGCCATGGTTGGGATTGATATCTCTGGAAGATGGAGAAGGAGTAGAAGAATGTGGGACAGAGAGGCGACAGCGCCGTGGAAATGAGGGTGAGGTGGTGAAACTCAAGAGCGGATGATAGGGTAAAAGACAGGAACATAAGAGAAGTGAGGATGGTAAAGGAGAGATTAGGAGGGGGCTTGAAGTTGTTCGTAAATGAAAAATAGCAAATAAGTTAAGGCTTTTTTATATACCAAAAAATATATCATGACACAAGATTTAACAAAAGATAAAGCATGGAGTTGGTTGGGGCAAGGTACTTTTATTTATTTTATTTATTTAACAGTTCTTTTATACCGTGCTCCTTGATATCAGGCCGGAAGGTCGGGGGTTCAAATCCCACTAGAGGACAGCAACCTTGGGCCGGAAGGACTGGGGTTTCTAGTCCCACAGGTACTCGTTGTGGTCTTGGGCAAGCCACTTAACCCTCCATAGCCCATGTTCCCTGTAACATAGTTATCTCCAAGTTATAATGCCCTGTTCAATGTTAATTTCAGTTTGTTCAATGTAAACTGCACTGATGCAGAATAGCGCGGTATATAAGAGAATATAAATAAATAAATAAATAGAATAAATGTAAGGAAACTGCTTGAGGAAGGGAAACATGCTACTGTGGTGTGAACAATACTGGGAAGGGGCTGGAGAGGAAGGACCCCTGTCATAGCTTGCAATATCTAAGGGAAGGAAGCCACACTGGAGCACAGCAGGCAGGGGTCCATACTAAAGTGTACAAACCAGAGGTCTATCAAGCCCCCTATTCTATTTTCACCAGTGGCCAATGCAGGTCACAAGTATTCTGGCAAGATCCCAAAAGGTAAACACATTCCATGGTGCTGAACTCCAGGGATACGAAATATCCTCTATCACTAGTGCCACTGTAGGGATGCCTGTCTTATGCACTAATTAGTAAGACACACTAGTAAGAGGAATAGACACCCCCAAGAACGCTTTCCTACTTCTGTTCCTAGACATATCAGCGGCTTTTGACAGTGTTCATCACACCCTAATGCTCCATAGGCTCACACAAATCGGTGCCAACACAACAGTCCTTAAATGGTTTACCTCATATCTTTCAAACAGATCCCAAACTGTTAGGATCAACAATAAAACCTCCAACACATACAAGCAGGAAATAGGACTCCCTCAAGGCTCTGCACTATCAGCTCTATTATTTAACATATATATACAACAGATCTGCAATATCTTTAAAAAGTTCAAAATCCATTAGCACATATATGCAGATGACATTATGTTGTATATTCCATTCACTATTCCTATGATCCCCCTCCAACTCTTAACAGACTGTTTCAACGAGTTAACAACTTGGTTAGAAGACCACAATCTTTTTATCAACCATTCCAAAACAGACATATTAATTGTAACAAGGAACAAATCCTTTTCCCCCCCTACTCACATTACACTCCAGAATCATGACATCTCCATAAAAAACGAAATAAAATACCTAGGGGTGTTACTCGACACCCAACTTAGTATGACCACACATATCAGAAGCACAACAAAGAAAATATACTATAAACTCAAAGTGCTAAAACAACTACGCCCTCTAGTCCATCTGCAAGATTTCACAAGTATTATTCAAGCCATTATCACCCCACATTTCGACTTCGCCAACCTCGCTCTACTAGGCACAACAAACCAAAACATCAGAAAACTCCAACTGGCGCAAAATGCCGCAGCCAGAACTGTAACGAAAGCTCATCCCTTCGAGCACATAACACCATACCTGGCCAAACTACACTGGCTCCCCATTCAATGTAGAGTAAACTACAAACTAATAATAACTACTTTTAAAGCACTAAATAATACCGCCCCAGAAACGCTAAATAAACTTATCATCAAAGACACACCCCACAGCGCTTATAGAAGAAGCAATGCCAATAAACTAAGAATACCAAAAGAATTCACAAAGTCCACGAAAACAACAAATAAAAAGGCATTCTCCCATGCAGCCCCCATGCTCTGGAACTCACTACCAGAAGACATCCGATCCATAACTGATATCAAAGACCTACGCAAAAACTTAAAAACACACACCTATTTACCTCCTACTATGGCACGCTAAATAACTCCCAACAAGACGAAAAAGGATAAGCCAGACAATACATACAGACCAGCACCCCAAGACTTAAACACAGCTAGACTCACTACCGCTTACACTGCTGAACTCCTCCTTCCACGCCTGTACATAGTTATGTGTACATAGTTACTAATGAAAGTTCAAATGTTAAAAAGTTAAATGTAATATGTACTTAGATTAAGTTATAGTTCTATTGTTCTATGTAAAAAACAGAAATGTCACTCTGTTTCTTTAATTGTTCTATGTAAACCGCACCTGATCTTCGGAAGGTTTATTTATTTATTTATTTATTTAACAGTTCTTATATACCGTCTTTCTACTAGTCAAGACGGTTTACATGAAACATTGGTACAGTGTATTACAACTGTTTACAAGGAACAATTAACAATATAGGCTAATAGGGTTACAAGTGAACTGTATAATAAATTAAAAGTAACAAGAACAAGTTAATAATGTAATGAAGAGAGGTAAAGGAAAGCAACTGGTTAGGATAACTATTTACATTGGCTAAATTTGAGAACTTGGTTGCATAAAGTTTTGGGTAGAAATAAAGGAGTAGGGTAGAGGTAGGTTACGAAAAGAAGAGTTAGGGTGGGGAGGAAAAATGTTCTATAAAGAGGTATGTTTTTAGTTTTTTGCGAAATTCAGTGTGGCTCTCACAGTTGCGTAGTTCGGGGGGGAGGGTGTTCCATAAAGATGGGGCGTAAAGGGAGAAGGTTCTATTACTTGTAGCTTGTTTGCAGTGCCTATTGATTGTAGGAATGGATAGCAAGTTTTTGGTGGAGGTTACGGTGTGTTCTTGTGTTACTGGGGAAAGCGAGGAGTGAGGTGAGGCATGGTGCTGATTCGTTTAAGATTATTTTGTGGATTAGGGTGAGGACCTTAAATTTAACTCTGTGATGTATAGGTAGCCAGTGAAGGTCGTGTAGGACAGGTGTGATATGAGCTCGTCTGGGTTTGTTGGATATGAGCCTTGCTACCGTATTCTGGGCTATTTGGAGTGGTTGGATTGTATTTTTAGGGAGACCATGGTAAATTAGATTGCAATAGTCAAGAGAAGGAGTTGTGAGGGACTGGCAAACAGTGCGAAAGGAATCTGGGTTTAAGAGAGGTTTAAGATTACGGAGTGTGCGTAGTTTTGCATATATTGTGTTAGTGGATCTTTTTATGTGTTCAGTAAAGGAGAGGTTCTGGTCAAGGATAATTCCAAGATATTTTACTTGATTTTTTATAGGTTGCGGTATATAAAAATTTGTTAAATAAATAAATAAATAAAAAATTATTTTCCAAAGATAATATCAAAAAGAATGTTGAAGGACCATCAAAAATGAGCCTGGCAGGCTCTGACCCACTTGCTCCTAAGTTCAGTCATTGGTCCCAGAGTCACATGCCCATTAGCTGTGCTTCACTTTATTGCTCAACCAACCTTTTTTTAAAAATATATTTTTCAATACAAATAAAATCAGCTTCCTCGTCAGTGCATTGGATTTCACAAATGATGCTCACAATTCACATACTTCATATCAATTATTTTGCTGCATGTTAATGGCTGGCCACATTCACCTGTTCGCTGGCTTCCTCGATCGTCTTAGACACTGTTCACATTGTCCAATTTGCCACCTTTAACCTGACCTGGTCACAGGTTTCGAGAGTCTGCATCAGGGATTGGCGAATCTCTGTAATGCTAAAGAAGTAGCGGACCTCCTCTGTTCTAAGGCTGCCACAACCCCCCCCCCCCTCCCCTTTTTGGCAGCTGTGAGCTGTGACAAGGGCTCCTGAACTGTGGGTCCAGAATTACTAGTGGGTTCTGAGAAGTCTACAAGTGATCCATGATATGAAGCTCCACTAGAGACAGTATTAACAGTAACCCCAGCAGCTTCTTAATGTTAGTTAGCTAATCGGGTCACACTTGCATTGCAAAAGCTGTTGAAACAGTACATTTCACCTAGATTTTGTTCCAATTTGTTTCCTGTGGCTCTTGCTATATTCTTCCAGCTCCAGTCACTCCCAACCAATACCAAATTCAGAAGTACCAAATCTCCCTAATCACGAGGCAGGCTCCTTATTAAATACACTGAAGCAAGATGATATTTAGGATATTTCAGTGGATGGTTGAGATGCCCAACCCTTCTCTTGAGCATAGAGGTGTTATGCAGCATATCTGTGTTCAGAGTCTGGTGATAATGACCCATCAGGAAGCTGATTTTAGGAGGAAACTGGTCCTGCCAGAGCAGTAATTTGCTGTTAAATTACTGTTCTATACAATCTGCATGCTACATTTATATTTGTGGATATGTTATGCTGCCATCTGCTGGCTATAAGGAATATCAGCATCTACATCCACAGATCCCCAGCACCGAAACCTGTATTGTGGTTCCTGATATGTGGATAGATCTTAGGCAATAGTCAGGAAATCAAGGGAAATTTTCTCTTGTGGCTTTTCCATTTTGTGGACTAGAATACTGGAGATTCCTCCTCGGCTCTCTGTTTGTCCAGAGTCTTCAGAGAAAACTTTGGCCATAAATTCAGCAAATACTTCATTAAAAATTTTGATACACTTCCTTTCCTGTTATAGCAAAGCGGTTTATATTAAAGTATTAAATAATATCAGAAAAGTTTTAAACATTTTAAAATACCTCAGAAGAGAGGAAAGAATTTTGTAGATTCCAAAAAGATTTGGGAAGAGAAAATGGCAGTATCCTATGTTGCTTCCAAGTCCACTTGCTGCAGCTTCTTATGATATGCCGTGACAAAGCGATGGAGTTTTTAGCTTTTTGTACAATTGTTTAAATGAAGATTCAAATTGTAGCACCTATATCCTGCACACAAAAAGACAATTATGCGCATGTGCTGGATTGCTGTCTGGCGCACAACTATATTATTTGGAGCAGAACTTTCCAGCACATGCACATAACACTGTTCCAGCTCTCTATCTCTGCCGTCTTTTTAGCAGACACTTAAAAAAGCTAGAAAAAGAACATTGAAGAAACAGGTATACATTTTTCACCGGTACTGACTGCAGATCTTGAGCTAATGCAGCCTTAGACCTCAAATTCAAATCTCAGATTAAGTTCAGATTTCTGGGCTTCTGCACATTTTACTGCATCTGTGTTGCATAGCTAGTCAGGGCCAGCCCATCCACTAGGCAGGCTAGATGGCCGACTAGGGCAGCACAGCATGGCACCCGCAGCAGGCCATGAGCTTCAGCACACATGGCCTGCCGCTTCTGAACCTCCTCCGACAGGAAATTGCATCAGAGGGGGTCAGAAAGTGGCAGGCCATATATGCTGAAGCACATGACCAGTCATGGGCACAAAACTGCAGCTGCCAGCCTCCCCCCAAAAGATAGAATCGGTGGTGGCATGGCTTGGCATGGCAGGGGGGCAGCGCTGCTGGGACTTCTGCCTGAAGTGGCAGAAACCCTTGGGCCGGCCCTTTAGCTACCGTAATTGATATATTACCATGCATTTATGAACTCCACAGGGTGCTGCTGCTAGTGGGGCATCTGCACCGTGTTTCTGCCCCTGTTAGGCTCCTTCCTGCATTCTGCATCCACACTACTGTGGAAAATTTGGCATAAACATTGGACAGATGCCTGCGCTAACGGCAGCACACGTTTCTGCAGCAGACCCATAGTTTGCAAAGAGGCCGATTCCGTGCTGGCCGTCTAGCCCCTGTAGAGCTGGTCAGAACTGGGGCATACAGAGGTAGTCCTGATTCTGATCCTGTGGGGGCTAGATGTGCCTGCGTGATCAGAATTGGGTCTACAGGCTGGACATGCAGGCTGGGCCCCGATTCTTAATGGCTGCATGCCCAGCCACAAACCCCGCTAACCAGCCCGGCTCTGTAATGGAGCCACAGTTCCATGGCACCTCATTGCCATGGCACCGTGGCTCCAATATGGAGTTGTGATCCCCAGCCACTGTCGAAAAACTCCTTTCCTCGCAGCCCAACCCATGATCGGGCCTCCCATGGCCAAAATCGGGCTACAGGGATGCTCCTGTATGTGGATGATACCAAAATCTGCAATAGAGTAGACACCCAGGAAGGGGTAGATAACATGAGGAGTGATCTAGCTAAGCTTGAAGAATGTTCTAGAAATTGGCAGCTGGGATTTAATGTTAAAAAATGTAAGGTCATGCATTTGGGCTGCAGCAATCCAAGTGAGTAATACAGTATAGGGGGTGAAGTACTTTTGTCCACTAAAGAAGAGCGGGACCTAGGCGTGGTTGTGTCTGATGATCTTAAAGTAGCTAAACAAGTAGAAAAGGCGACGGCAAAAGCTAGAAGGATGCTTGGGTGCATACGGAGAGGAATGGCTAGCAGAAAAAAGGAGGTGATAATGCCTCTGTATAAGTCTTTGGTGCGACCTCATTTGGAGTATAGTGAGCAATTCTGGAGACCGCACCTTCAAATGGATGTGAACAGGATGGAGTCGGTGCAGAGGGTGGCTACTAAAATGATTAGTGGTCTTCATTATAAAGCATATGAGGACAGACTGAAGGATCTTAATATGTACATTTTAGAGGAAAGGCGGGATAGAGGTGATATGATTGAGATGTTTAAATACCTCCGTGGCATAAATGTTCAGGGAGAGAGCCTCTTTCAATTGAAAGCAAGTTCTGCTACGAGGGGACATGGGATGAGGGTGAAGGGAGATAGATTCAGGAGTGATATGCAGAAATATTTCTTTACAGAAAGAGTAGTGGATCCATGGAATAGTCTCCCAGTGGAGGTGGTAGAGATGAGGACAGTAACTGAATTCAAAAAAGCATGGGACCAACACAGAGGATCTCTAAAGGTAAAAAGTGGACTGTTGTAGTTGTTATGGAAGGACAGACTAGATAGGCTATGTGGTCTTTTTCTGTCATCATGTTTCTATGTTTCTATGTTTCTCACCTGTCTGTTGCCACTGTCACCCCGCGTCCAGGGGGACTTATGCTATCTCTGAGGTGGAATAAGTCCCCCATCTAATAGCCTGAGCCATGACGCACAGGGCCAACCTTAGGATTGGCCCTGTACATCTGGGGTCACGGCCCGCCCATGTCCCACCCTCTGCCTCCAGACCACCTCCTCCCATCCCCATCACAGGCTCCCCATACAACACAGCTGTACGTTTGGGGAGCCTTTGCACTGGGGCGGCAGGGGGACAAATAGCGGAGATGTACATCCCGACAGAATGTACGTCCCCGCTATTCATGGCACAGAATGACCCCTGAAGTATCTTCATATAAGGGGTTTCATAATCTAGATTGCAACGATATAAGGCACACATCCAAGCACTGATTCAGCAGGACTCCTCGCTATACTCCAATGGTGCTCAAAAATATCATAGACCAATTTATTTTATGGTGCAGGAGTTGTGGCAATGTAGTGCCAGTCTGTAAAAGCTGACAAAATAAATAATCTAGTATGACTAGTTGGTTAAACATAATTGGCTGAGCGAATAAATAGGTTACATACAATACAAGTGCCAGACATTTACTGCAAAATTATCAGTGTGATCAAAAAGAAGAAAATTAACGGTGGGATGGATAAGTATCCTCCTAGACTTTATGAAAGAAATTGATGTTAATTCAAACACATAGGCTAATCAAAGAGGGCCAGGGATGATTGGCACTCGTATAGCTGTGATCAACATTATTGGCACCCTTGCAGTTCAACCCTTTAATGTCCAATATCTCCTAAAGAAAAGTGGCCCGTGACATGGCTTTGGACTATATATGTACGCATATTTGACACAGAAAAGTATCAAATAAAACAAGACTAAAATATGAAAAAGTATAAAAACTGGGCTGTTACAAGGACATGATTATTGGCATCCTTAAAAACAATTCAAATCAGTTTGAACAGAAGAACCACATTCCCATTGCAGTAAAATTAGACGCACCTGTGATCAATTGTCAGTGCTCACATGATGTGAATCAACCAATGAATAATGACTCATGTTTAAAATGGCCACATTCACTCTCATTTTTAAAATGGTGAAGACAAGAAAACTGCCTGAGACTATCAGAAAAGCCATTAGCACCAAACATCAAACGTCAAAGGGGTACAAGGCCATCTCCAAAGACCATGGGATTCCTGTGTCTACAGTTCGCAATGTTTTTAAGAAGTTTTCAACTCCTTGAACTATCAAGAACCTTCCAAGACATGGTGGGAAGAGGAAAATTGATCCAAGAAGACTTTGAAGGTTTGTGCGAACTGTTGGAAAAATATCACATACAACATCCAAAGAGCTTAAGGCTGAGCTGGACCAATCTGGAGTGGTGGTTTCAACCTGTATCATACGTAATGCACTAAAAATGAGCCCACTGCTCAAAGACAGAAAAAGGCACGCCTGATCTTTGCCCAAACTCACTTTGAGAAACCACAATCTTCTGAGAAAATGTTCTGTGCACAGATGAAACTAAACTTGAGCTCTTTGGCAATGCAGACCAGCGATACATTTACAGGCAAAGAAATGAATCTTATAAGGAAAAAAACACCCCTCCTACAGTTAAATATAGCAGAGGTTCCATAATATTGTGGGGCTGTTTTGCTGCCTCAGGAACTGAAGGCCTGGAACGTATTAAAGGAATCATGATGTCAGAGGATTACCAAGGTACTTTGGAGCGAAATTTGCTTACAAGTATCAGAAAACTAGGTCTGGGTCAAAGGTCATGGGTCCTCCAGCAAGACAATGATCCAAAATATAAATCCAAAAGTACAAAAGAATTGTTAAAAAGGGAAAAAAATGGACTGTTTTAAACTGGCCAGCACTGAGTCCTGATCTCAGTCCAATCGAGAACTTTTGGAAAGAGCTGAAATCTGTCATTGGTAAAAGGAATCCTGGCAACATTCATGAGTTGAAACAAATCACAGTTGAAGACTACGAGAAACTACCAGCAGACAGATATACGAAATTATAGATGGCTACAAGAAATGTTTGGAGGCTATCATCAACCAAATATTAGTGAAGGATGCCATTAATCATGTCCAGTCCACAAACAACCCCCTAACGGTAATCAAAATTGTATCACTAGAAAATGTTATACCGTAAAGACCCTCAATAATATTTTATCATTTTTTGTCGGACATAAATCGTGCAGGGAAGGCAAAGCAAACCTTACCCCAATCACAATACATATCCCTTTTATTCAACCCAACAGGTTTAAAACTATCTCAAAAAACAGAAAAATTTAGTAATAATGGAAAAAACGCACTTATCTGAAAACACGCACGACGTGCACGTTTCGGGGGGAAAAAACCCTTTATCAAGCGCTCTCA
Organism: Ichthyophis bannanicus; assembly: GCA_033557465.1. Lineage (NCBI taxonomy): Eukaryota > Metazoa > Chordata > Amphibia > Gymnophiona > Ichthyophiidae > Ichthyophis > Ichthyophis bannanicus. The sequence goes on along the minus strand of CM066039.1, from coordinate 375,966,187 downwards.
GCTCCACATGCACAAAACTCCAATCCACCATGTAACTGGCAAAAAACGCCGAAATGTTGGCTGATGAAAACGAGGATACTAATTCGAGATTGGCTATCTTGAATCTGCCCATCATCTCAAATCACCAATCACAAGAAGGGAATCCCCACTGATTAGGGAATCCCCTGCCGGTGAAAGGTAAATGTCAGACAGCCCCCAGCCAATCAATTTCACAGTTCAATCCAGTAGGAGAAACAGATTGCAAGACAAATATCCAACGCTGTTCAAGCTTACGCAATTTAGAGATTCGATCTCCCCTCCGAGGTTCCTCTGGGACATGGTCAATCACCGTCCATTTCAAGTGTTGAGAAACATGATTATATTGTAAACAATGTTGGACCATCGGCGCCGTCAATAACTTTTGTCTAAGACGGCTAGCATGTTCAGTGAGACGAACCTTAATCTTTCGTGTAGTACTACCTACATATCTCAAAGGGCAAGTACATTCTATAAGATAAACAACCAATGTGGAATTACATGAAGTTTGCCATCGGCGATGAAATATACAGTCCGTATGTAAATCAGTCCAAGTTGAACCCGATACAGTAGTATCACAAAACTGACATTTAGTACAAGACACATGTATCGCAATTCGTAGTTGAGGTTGCTCTGGACGGTCCAATGGTGCTGCAGAAGAGACCAACTTGTCCCTGGAGATTAGATCCCCTAGAATATGCTATCCGCAAAGGTTTGTTAAGACTAGAATGTAAAGATAAAAGCGGCCAATACCTCTTTAGTATGCCCACTACTTGAGATGAATTGGACATATATGGTAAAAACCCCCGTCACCATATCTGTATCTACAGTTTTAACCGGTTGCCAGTCCAAAAACCACTCCCTATGAGAAAATAAAGCCCTACGATAGGCCCGGGAGATCACCGACTTAGGATATCCTTTATTCAAAAGTCGGGCATGTAAATCCAAAGCATGATGTTTAAATTGATCAACTGAGGTACATAATCTTCGAAGCCTTAAAAATTGACCATAAAGCTAGCCTTTACTTAAAGGTTCCGGATGGAAACTATGATAATTTAATAGGCTATTCCGTTGGACCGGTTTACGATAAAGTGTAGTAGCCAGAGAGTTCCCCTCACGAAAGACAGACATGTCCAAAAATTCCACCCGTTGAGGGTCAATATGAGCAATGTATTTTAAATGGGCTTTTAACCCATTCAGCCAAGTGATGAAATCATGTAAGGAAGATAAATCTGCGGTCCAAATGAAAAAGATATCATCAAGGAACCTCTTCCACAACAGTATATGTGAGAATTGTAAAGATCCATAAATGAATCGTTCCTCCACCTCCGCCATATATAATGTAGCAACTGAAGGGGCCACCGTGGCCCCCATGGCTATACCAAAAATTTGTTCGAAAAAAGCCCCCTCAAACAAAAAATAATTGCGAGTGAGGACCAGAGTAATCAATATCAATAAAAAAGTCTTAGGAATACGGGGAGGAGCATGTATAAATGAGGAATGTAGCAATTGAAGAGATTCTTCTTGATCCACATTTGTATATAACGCTATGACATCCAACGTAACCAAAAAAATTGGAGTGGGGGGTAATACCACCTGTTGCAATGCTTGTAGAAAATGTGTAGAATCTCTAATAAAGGACCGTACAGTCGCCGCTTCCTTACTAAGAAAAACGTCACAAAACTTGGAGAAAGGTTCTAAGTCTTGAAGGACTGGAAAGGGGGGCTGTTACTTCTGGAGAGAAATCTGAAATTGTGAGGTCTTGAAGGACTGGAAAGGGGAGCTGTTACTTCTGGAGAGAAATCTGAAATTGTGAGTATATACTTCTGGGAATTTTTCTGAAAGGAATTTTTTTCTTTTAAAGCTAATTAATCTGTGAACCCACTATTTTTTTTGTTAAATCAGTCAGGGCCTAGTAGCAACAGTTTAAGATTCAATTTAAAAACACAGCAGAGAACTTTCTGGTTACCTTTCATACCCAGTAGACAGCTGTAGTTTAAATTTCATAGTCACTCAGGGCCTAGCATCAGCAAAGTACTTTTAGTTTCAAATTAAAACACAGAAGAGAGCTTTCTGGTTAAATTTAGAATCCAGCAGAGAGCTTGTAGTTTAAATTTCATAATAGGTTAGAGCCTAGTAGCAGCAAAGAGCTATAATTTAAATCAAATCAGAATATAGCTTACCTCAGCAGCACAGGACAAGGTACTGTGTAGCAGCCCTTTTTTAATAAGTGTTATATCCCTCCCTCCCTCCCCACCCCCACCCTCCCCTGGGAAAATCACAGCTTTATAGGTACTTGCACAACTTAAAAGACAGGAGGTGCTCTCAGGTGAAGCTCATTACCCAAATCAGTCATACACCAAGGACCTGAGATTAATTAAGCTTCAGGTGAACAAGGTATATTAAACTTCTTAGGTACAGTTTTAGTGGTATAAATATCCATTGCACCCTTTAGTACATATAGAACTTAAAGATCTAAACACAAACTTAAAACTAAGATGCAGACAGCAGTCCAGCAGCGGGATGTGGGCTTTCCAGTCTTTTGCATTGAGTGTCACATGTATGATTTTTCTCCCAGCTGGTGAGAGGTCTTACGTGTGCACTAGGTGCAAGGAGCTCTCTGCTCTCAGGGAACGAGTCCGTTCTCTAGAGGCTAGAGTAGCAGACTTGGAAAACATAAGACAGACAGAGAGGTACATAGACGAGACCTACAGGGATATAGTCCTGAAGTCCCACCTCCAGTCTGGCAGCATCCCTGTTGCCATGGAGGAGAGAGGTCACGTGACAGGAGAGCATCACCCTGGTGTGGCAGGAAGTGATCCTGTAACTAGGACCTGTCCTCCAGGTGATGTAAACCCCTCTCGCACCGAGGAGGTTTCTCCAGGGCCAAGTGCCCATGAGGGAAGGGTTAGGACAGCAGTTATAGTTGGTGATTCGATCATTAGGCATGTAGATAGCTGGGTGGCTGGTGGTCGTGTGGATCGCCTGGTAACATGCCTGCCTGGTGCGAAGGTAGCGGACCTCACGCGCCACCTAGATAAGGTCTTAGATAGTGCTGGGGAGGAGTCTGCTGTCTTGGTACATGTTGGTACCAATGACATAGGAAAATGTGGTAGGGAGGTTCTGGAAGCTAAATTTAGGCTTTTAGGTAGGAAGTTGAAATCCAGAACTTCCAGGGTAGCGTTCTCCGAAATGCTTCCCGTTCCACGCGCAGGACCCAAAAGGCAGGCAGAGCTCCGGAGTCTCAATGCGTGGATGAGACAATGGTGCAGAGATGAGGGGTTCGGATTTGTTAGGAACTGGGGAACATTCTGGGGAAAGGAGGGGCTCTTCCGAAGGGATGGGCTTCACCTTAACCGGGATGGAACCAGGCTGCTGGCATTAACCTTTAAAAAGGAGATAGAGCAGCTTTTAAACTAGATAATAGGGGAAAGCCGACAGTCGCCCAAGAGCGCATGGTTCGGAAGAATGTATCCTTGAAGGATACTACAAAAAGCAGAGAGGTTCCAAAAAAGAGTAAAGTAGCCCAAATGCCCTCGAGTATGGAGCAGACAGAACTTAAAGATCCCAAATTACCCATGTCTACCAATAGCCAAATTAATATGAATAAAATACAGTCTCTAAAATGCTTGTATGCAAATGCTAGAAGTCTACAAAACAAGATGGGAGAGTTAGAATATATAGCACTAAACGAGAGGTTAGATATGATTGGAATATCAGAGACATGGTGGAAGGAGGACAACCAGTGGGACACTGTGATACCTGGGTACAAACTATATCGAAATGATAGAGCTGATCAAATTGGTGGAGGGTTTGCGCTCTATGTTAGAGAGGGCATTGAGTCAGAAAGGATTAAAGTTTTGCAAGAAACAAAATTTGCTGTAGAATCTCTATGGATTGAAATTCCATGTAAAAAGGGGAAGGCGATGGCAGTGGGGGTGTACTATCGACCGCCTGGCCAGAATGAACAAATGGATGATGAAATGCTCAAAGAAATCAAGGAAGCTAGCAAAAGTTACAGTGCAGTAATAATAATGGGTGATTCCAATTACCCCGGCATCGACTGGGTCAGTGTCACAACAGGACATGCTAGGGAGATAAAGTTCCTAGATGAAATAAATGACTGCTTCTTGGAGCAGCTGGTTCATGAACCGACCAGAGGGGAAGCAATATTAGACCTAGTCCTTAGTGGAATACCAGATGTAGTGCAAGAGATAAGGGTGTTGGGGCCACTTGGCAATAGTGATCATAGCATGATCGCCTTTGATTTAATTAGTGGAGGAGGGATAGTAAGGAAATCCACAGTACTACCCTTTAACTTTCGAAAGGGAGACTATGATAAAATGAGGAAAACAGTTAAGAAAAAACTAAAAGGAGCAGTTGCAAAGGTTAAAGACGTACATCAAGCTTGGGTGTTGTTGAAAAATACTATATTGGAAGCCCAGACCAGCTGTATTCCACGCTTTAAGAAAAGTGGAAGGAAGTCCAAAAAACTGCCAGCATGGTTTAAAGGTGAGGTCAGAGAGGCTGTTGTTGCCAAAAAATCATCTTTCAAGAAATGGAAAAAAGAGCCAAATGATGAAACCTGGAAACAGCACAAGCACTGGCAAGTCAAATGCAAGGCATTGATAAGGCAGGCAAAGAGAGAATTTGAGAAGAAGCTTGCTGCGGAAGCAAAAACGCGAAAATAAAGACCTTTTCAAGTACGTTCGTAGCAAAAAACCCGTGAGAGAGTCAGTTGGTCCATTAGATGATAAAGGGGTTAAAGGAGCACTAAGAGGCGACAAGGCGATAGCGGAGAGACTGAATGAATTCTTTGCTTCGGTCTTTACTGAGGAAGATGTAGGGATGTTACCCACGACTGAAGTGGTATTTAAAGGTGTGGAAGAATTGAAGGAAATATCGATACATCGGGAAGATGTCTTACAACTATTAGATAAACTGAAGAGTAGCAAATCACCTGGGCCGGATGGTATACATCCAAGGGTGTTGAAAGAACTGAAATTTGAGATTGCAGACCTGCTATCAGTAATCTGTGAACTATCATTAAAATCATCTCTAATACCTGAGGATTGGAGGATCGCCAATGTAACACCAATTTTTAAAAAGGGTTTGAGGGGTGATCCGGGAAACTACAGACCGGTGAGCCTGACATCAGTACCGGGGAAAAATGGTAGAAACCATCATAAAGAATAAAATTACTCAGCATGTAGATAGTCATGACCTAATGGGAGACAGCCAACATGGCTTTAGACAAGGAAGATCTTGTCTTACTAATCTGTTATGTTTTTTTGAAGGAGTGAATAAACAGGTGGACAAAGGTGAGTCGGTTGATATTGTGTATCTGGACTTTCAGAAAGCCTTTGACAAGGTCCCTCATGAGAGACTTTTGGCAAAACTAAAGAGTCATGGGATAGGAGGCAGTGTACTACTGTGGATCAGGAACTGGTTAAAAGATAGAAAGCAGAGGGTAGGGCTAAATGGCCAATTTTCCCAATGGAGAAAGGTGAATAGTGGTGTACCCCAGGGATCTGTGCTGGGTCCGCTGCTTTTTGACATATTCATAAATGACCTGGAAAGTGGAATAACGAGTGAGGTTATCAAATTTGCTGATGACACAAAACTATTTAAAGTTGTTAAAACCCAGGAGGATTGTGGAAAATTGCAAGAGGATCTTGATAAATTGGAAGACTGGGCATCAAAATGGCAGATGAAATTTAATGTGGAGAAGTGCAAGGTTATGCACCTAGGGAAGAACAACCCAAACTATGGTTACACGATGCAAGGTTCCACATTAGGAACCACCACCCAGGAAAAAGATTTAGGCGTCCTTGTGGATACCATCTAAAAACCCTCGGCCCAGTGTGCAGCGGCGGCCAAGAGAGCAAATAGAATGCTAGGTATGATAAGGAAAGGAATGGAAAATAAAACAAAAGATATTATAATGCCTCTATATCGTTCCATGGTGAGACCGCACCTTGAATATTGTGTGCAATTCTGGTCGCCGTATCTTAAAAAGGATATAGCGATTTTAGAAAAGGTTCAGAGAAGAGCCACCAAAATGGTAAAGGGGATGGAAGGCTACTCCTATGAAGAAAGGCTAAAAAGGTTGGGGCTCTTTAACCTGGAAAAGAGACGGCTGAGGGGAGATATGATAGAAGTCTATAAATTAATGAACGGAGTGGAACGGGTAAACGTAGATCGATTGTTTACCTTATCAGAATATAGAAAGACTAGGGGACATGCAATGAAGCTACAGGGTAAAGTATTTAAGACTAATAAAAGAAAATATTTTTTCACTCAACGTGTAATCAAACTCTGGAATTTGTTACCGGAGGATGTAGTAAAGGCTGTTAGTGTAGCTGGGTTTAAAAAAGGTTTGGACAAGTTCCTGGAGGAAAGGTCCATAAACCATTATTAAGAAGGGACCCAGGATATCAATGCTTGAAGCAATACAAGCATTGTGGAACCTGTGTCCCTTGGGGAAACTGCTAGGTACGTATGACCTAGATTGGCCACTGTTGGAAACAGAATACTGGGCTTGATGGACCTTGGTCTGACCCAGTATGGCATATCTTATGTTCTTATGTTCTATTGATCCTCAACAAGAGACTATGGGTCTACCCGGGGGATCCGTCAAGGATTTATGCACCTTGGGCACCAGATAAATTACTGGTATTTTAGGATTTAAAATTGAGAGAAACCTCAATTCTCTTGATGTTATCCAACCTTTAGAATAAGCTTCCATGGTTAAAACTTGAATTTCTTCCTGTAAAGACAACGTGGGATCCGTGTCCAATTTCACATAACCCTGCGGATCTAGCACATGGGATCTCAATTTAGTCAAATAATCCCCCATATCCCATAACACTATAGCACCACCCTTATCAGCATTACGAATCATTAAGGTGGGATCTTGGGATAACTGGTGTAGACTCGACCAATCAGAACGCGCCAGATTAGACTTCCATTTTACAAAGAGCCGTTCTTGTGACTGCAGATCCCTTAATACTAAAGATTGAAAAGTAGCTATCACCGAATCCGGTGAACCTGGTGGCAACCATCGAGATTGTGGTTTAACTACCAATACATCCGAAGTAGTAATAGGATGATTTTCAAAATAATGTGAAACCTGCAGCTTTCGAAAGAATTTATGTAAAGCAACCCTCATAACAAAAGGGTCATAAGGGACTGTCGGGACAAAAGAAAGGCCCAAATTCAGGAGTCGCTCAATAGCTGGATCTAAGGGATGAGACGTCAAATTTACTACTAAGGAGTCCGAGTCTGTCTGGCTCGTTGTCGAGTGACTGGAGGTTCCACCTCTAACAGCTGATCTTCGTTCCTTGGCGCCCTGTAATGGCGTATGCCGGCCGACCGAAAAACCTGCTGTCCCTTTGATTTAGATTTTGGAGGTCGTTCATCTTCTGTGTCATCCGATGAGACCTCAAAAGTGACCCTGTCCAGGTCATATTTAATTTTTTTTCTCAGAAATGAGTACATCTAAATTGCATAGACATCTTTTTTTTTTTTTTTTGCTGTTGTATATCATTGAACATACTATTAAAATATTATGACGACATACAATTGGAATATTTCCAATTATTTCTCAAGATATTTTACACAGCATACCTAAAATACAAGGGTGCCAATAATGTTGACCACAACAGTATATGAAAGTTTTGGGAAGAGATGGATTTCCCAAGCCTTTCTAGGCTGAAAATTTGGCAAATTCACATCTTCTGTATTTGATGACTCTAGAAACATTTCAAGGGTATTCCTAGGGAAAGAATATCACTAAAGTGTGTATAAAAAGCAACAACTTGATTTCTCAACTAAATGAAAAGTTGCAAATATCTTGGATCACTATGCACCCAGGAGCACAATATTAAATAAAATATTAAGAAAAGGCAAAAGCTGTGGAAACTGCTTGAGGAAGGGAAAGATGTTAGGGGGTGGGGGGGAGGTAGCTATGCTGGAGCAGAGCATGCTGTATTTGAGGGGGGGGGGGAACATGCTTCAGTATAGCCCTCACCTTGGGTAGCAGTGAAGTGCCACCCAAAGTGGAGAATATAAAATCTTAGTAATAAGTAGGGCTGCAAACAAAGAAAGTTTGCTAAACAAATACTTCTGCTCTGTTTTTAGTAAAGAAGATCCTGGAGATGGACCAGCTGTGACTCCCAAATATAAAAATAGGAATGAAGTAGATTCCACACCATTCACAGAAGATGAGGTGTTAGAACAACTTGCAAAACTGAAAGTGGACAAAGCCATGGGACCGGATGGGATACATCCCAGGATACTGAAAGAGCTCAGAGAGGTTCTTGCAGGACCGTTAAAGGATGTCTTCAACAGATCCTTGGAAACAGGAGTGGTTCCTGAGGACTGGAGAATGGCTAATGTTGTACCTCTACACAAAAGTGGTGACAGGGAAGAAGTGTCAAACTACAGGCCCGTGAGCTTTACCTCGGTGGCGGGAAAAGTAATGGAGGCGCTCCTGAAAGAGCGAATAGTGAACTTTCTCAAAACCAACAGGCTGCAAGATCCAAGGCAATATGGTTTCACTGAAGGACGGTCTTGGCAAACAAATCTGATTGAGTTCTTTGACTGGGTGACCAAGGAACTAGATCAGGGGCATGCGATGGATGTCATCTACCTGTATTTCAGCAAAGCCTTTGATACTGTTCCTCATAGGAGGCTTGTCAATAAACTCAGTAGCTTGGGCATGGGTCCCAAGAAGGTAAACTGGATTAGAAATTGCTTGACTGACAGACGACAGAAGGTGATGGTACTTGGAGCTCACTCAGATGAAAGGAAGGTGATTAGTGGGGTGCTCCAGGGTTCAGTCCTGGGCCCAGCACTGTTCAATGTATTTGTGAGGGATATTGCTGAAGGACTGAATGGAAAAGTCTGTGTTTTTGCAGATGACACAAAAATTTGCAGCAGAGTGGACTCCCCGAGGGAGTGGATAACATGAGGAAAGATCTAGAAAAGCTGGAAGAATGGTCTAATGCTTGACAATTACAATTTGATGCGAAAAAGTGCAGTGTCATGCATTTAGGTAGCAGAAATCCAAGGGAAATGTACGCAATAGGGGGCGAGAGGTTGGTGTGCATGGTTCAGGAGAAAGATCTTGGTGTGATTATCTCTGATGATCTCAAGGTGGCAAAAGAGTGCGACAAGGCGGTGGCAAAAGCCAGGAGGATGTTGGGCTGCATACAAAGAGGGATTACCAGCAGAAAGGAAGAGGTACTTATGCCACTGTATAGGTCACTGGTGAGGTCTCACTTGGAATACTGTGTTCAGTTTTGGAGACCATATCTTGCAAAAGATGTAAAAAGACTGGAAACTTCAGAGGAAGGCGACCAAAATGATTTGGAGCCTGAGTAAGAAACCTTATGAGAAGAGACTTAAAGACCTTGGAGGAGAGGAGGGATAGGGGAGATATGATTCAGACCTTTAAATACTTAAAGAGGAACGATGAACAAACAAACCTCTTCCAAAGACGGCGAAGCTGCAAAACTAGAGGGCATAACATGAAGTTGCAAGGTGGAAAATTAAAAGGCTGTGTCAGGAAATATTTTTTCATTGAAAGGGTGGTGGATGTTTGGAATGCTCTCCTGATGGAAGTGGTGGGGGCAAACACGGTGACAGAATTCAAAACAGCATGGAAAAGCACAGCGGATCCCTTTATAGCAACAGGATAAAAACTAAATAAACTGAACCATCTAACTTCTCAACAAATAGGGATGTCCTACAAGGGTGAGTCGGTTGATGTAGTGTATCTGGATTTTTAGAGGGCCTTTGACAAGGTCCCTCATCAGAGACATTTGGCAGGGCTGGGGAGTCATGGGATAGGAGGCAGTGTACTGCTGTGGATCGAGAACTGGTTGGAGGATAGAAGGCAGAGGGTTGGGCTTGGTGGCCAATTTTCCCATCCCGGAATTCAACGTCTACAGAATTTAGAGCAGAGGTGGATTTTCATTCTCAATTCGGTCCACCCCTTTGGACTTAATTGTCAATTCGACTGGCACACGATTCAGTAATCTTTTGATGATGTTATGAGCTACCAATCATCTGGTGGGATGACCTGGTCTGGTGGCCCCTCCCCTTTGATTGGTCTCCTCTGTCTACCTTTCTTTTGTGATTGGTGGTTTTGATCAGTGTCGTAGTGATGTATGCCATTATAAAGACCGTTTTTTGGCATTCTTTTTGAAGGCGGGCATTTTGATCCACGGCGATTTGACCTGAATCTATCTCCCTTCACCCTCATCCCATGTCCCCTCGTAGCAGAACTTGCTTTTAATTGAAAGAGGCTCTCTCCCTGAACATTTATGCCACAGAGGTATTTAAACATCTCAATCATATCACCTCTATCCCGCCTTTCCTCTAAGGTGTACATATTAAGATCCTTCAGTCTGTCCTCATATGCTTTATAATGAAGACCACTAATCATTTTAGTAGCCACCCTCTGCACCGACTCCATCCTGTTCACATCCTTTTGAAGGTGCAGCCTCCAGAATTGCACACTATACTCCAAATGAGGTCGCACCAAAGACTTATACAGAGGCATTATCACCTCCTTTTTTCTGCTAGCCATTCCTCTCCGTATGCACGTAAGCATCCTTCTAGCTTTTGCGGTCGCCTTTTCTACCTGTTTAGCTACTTTAAAATCATCAGACACAACCACACTTAGGTCCCGCTCTTCTTTAGTGGACAAAAGTACTTCACCCTCTATACTATATTGCTCCCTTGGATTGCTGCAGCCCAAATGCATGACCTTACATTTTTTAACATTAAATCCCAGCTGCCAAGTTCTAGACCATTCTTCAAGCTTAGCTAGATCTCTCCTCATGTTATCTACACCTTCCTGGGTGTCTACTCTATTGCAGATTTTGGCAAAACTTACCCGACAGCCCTTCCGCTATATCACTAACAAAGATGTGAAAAAGAATCGGACCAAGGACAGATCCCTGGGGCACACCACTGGTAACATCCTTCTCCTCAGAGTGAGCTCCATTTACCTGTACTCTTTGTTGCCTCCCACCCAATGAATTTCTAACCTAAGCAGTAACTTTAGGGTCCATCCCTAGGGTGCTCAGTTTGTTTATAAGTCGCCTGTGAGGAACAGTGTCAAAGGCTTTACTGAAATCTAAATACACCACATCTAGGGCTCTCCCTCAGTCCAACTCCCTGGTCACCCAGTCAAAGAAATCAATCAGATTTGTCTGCAAGACCTGCCTCTGGTAAATCCATGCTGCCTCGGATCCTGTAATCTGCTGGACTCCAGAAACCTCAGTATTTTCTCTTTCAGCAGCGTTTCCAATAATTTACTCACCACCAAAGTTAAACTAACCGGCCTGTAGTTTTCAACCACATCCTTACTTCTGCTTTTGTGTAAAGGCACCACAAGAGCCTCTCTCCAGTCCTATGGTACCACTCCTGACTCCAATGAGGTATTGAAAATGTCAGTCAGTGGAGCTGCTAGAACGTCCCCAAGTTCCCTCAGTATTCTAGGGTGTATCCCATCTGGTCCCATCGCTTTGTCTACTTTAAGTTGAGCTAGTTTCTCATGAACACAGTCTTCTGAAAATTGTTCAAGATGTCCCTCGCTTCTGTTCCTGTTTGTGGGTATTTTCTGAGGTCCTGCTCCTGGTTTTCATCTGTGAACACAGAACAGAAATATTTGTTAAGCGATTCCGCTTTATCCTTATTAGCTTCTACATATTCCTCCCCTGCACCCTTGAGTCTGACAATACCACTTTTGCCCTTCCTCTTCTCACTAACATATCTGAAAAAATGTCTTATCCCCCCATTTTATTGCATTGGCTGTTTCCTCCTCCTTTTGAATCTTTGCCTTCCTGACTACTTTGCTAGTTTCTCTAAGTTTTTCCAAATATAGATGCCTGTCTTCCTCTCTCTGTGATCTCTTGTATTTCATGAAGGTCCCCCTATTTTTCTTCACTTTTTCAGCTACTTCTTTCGAAAGCCATAGCAGTCTCCTTTTCCTTTTACCTTTATTTACCATTTTAACAAAAAGGTTGGTTGCTCTTAAAATATCCCCTTTCAGTTTTTCCCACTGTTTTTCTACATCCCCCAGCTGTTTCCATCCCACTAATGACTCCCTGAGGTATTGGCCCATCTTGGCAAAGCTAGTCTTCCTAAAGTCTAAGATCCTCACCTTTGAATGGATTCTAACAGCCCTAGTCCTAATACTGAACCACACCATCTGGTGATCACTGGATGCAAAATGATCTCCCACTATAACATCAGAAACACTTTCACCATTGGTAAGCACCAAGTCTAGTATGGCCCCTTCACGTGTGGGATCTGTTACCAATTGCCTGAATAGTTCTCCCAGTAGAGAATCCAGGATCTCCTTACTTCTAGATGATACTGCAGCAGGAATGTGCCAATCAACATCTGGCATATTGAAATCTCCTATCAGTAGCATTTCCGCTTTCCTAGCAATGCTGCGTAGGTCTTCAATTAACTCTCTGTCCACCTCTTCCTCTTGTGAGGGAGGTCTGTATATCACACCAATGCAAATAGATTTCTCTTTCCCTCTTTCTAGTTTAACCCACAATGCCTCCTCTCTCCCTTTTTAGCTCTGTAATTCCAAATCTTTAATAGTAGTTTTTACATATAGTGCCATTCCTCCTCCCCTTCTTGCTACCCTGTCCTTTCTGAATAAAGTATAGCCAGGTATAGTTACATACCAATCATGGTTTTCTGTGAACCATGTTTCTGTAACTGCCACAAAATCCAAGTCAGCCACTCCCACCAAAGTCTTGAAAGACTGGTAAGGGGGACTGTTGCTTCTGGAGGGAGATCTGCAACTGTGAGTATTTACTTCTGGTAATTTTCTAAAAGGAATTCTTTGTATTAAAGCTAATTAATCTGTGATCCACTATTTTTGTTAAATCAGTCAGGGCCTAGTAGCAGCAGTTTAAGTTTACATTTAAAACACAGAGGAGAACTCTCTGGTTACATTTCATACCCAGCAGAGAGCTTGTACTTTAAATTTAATAGTCACTCAGGGCCTAGTAACAGCAAAGTACTTTTAGTTTAAATTTAAAACACAGAAGAGAGCTTTCTGGTTACATTTGGAACCCAGCAGAGAGCTTGTAGTTTACATTTAATAGTCACTCCGGCCTAGCATCAGCAAAGTTCTTTTAGCTTAAATTTACAACACAGAAAAGAGCTTTCTGGTTAAATTTAGAACCCAGCAGAGAGCTTGTACTTTAAATTTCATAAGAAGTTAGAGCCTAGCAGCAGCTAAGAGCTATAATTTAAATCAAATCAGAATATAGCTTACCTCAGCAGCACAAGACAGGGTACTGTGTAGCAGCCCTCTTTTAATAAGTGTTAATTCCCTCCCACCCTCCCCACACCCACCCACCCCTGGGATAATCGTAGCTTTATAGGTACTTACACATCTTAAAAGACAGGAGGTGCTCTCAGATGAAGCTCATTACCCAAATCAGTCATACACTAAGGACCTGAGATTAGTTAAGCTTCAGGTGAACAAGGTATATTACACGTATTAGGTTCAGTTTTATTAGTATAAATATCCATAGCAACCCTTAGTAAGTAAAGAACTTAGATCTAAACACAAACTTAAAACTAAGATGCAGACAACAGTCCAGCAGCGGGATGGGGGCTTTCCAGTCTTTTGCATTGAGTGTCACATGTATGATTTTCTCCCAGTTGGTGAGAGGTCTTACGTGTGCACTAGGTGCAAGGAGCTCTTTGCTCTCAGGGAACGAGTCCGTTCTCTAGAGGCTAAAGTAGCAGACTTGGAAAGCATAAGACAGACAGAGAGGTACATAGACGAGACCTATAGGGATATAGTCCTGAAGTCCCACCTCCAGTCTGGCAGCATCCCTGTTGCCATGGAGGAGAGAGGTCACGTGACAGGAGAGCATCACCCTGGTGTGGCAGGAAGTGATCCTGTAACTAGGACCTGTCCTCCAGGTGATGTAAAACCCTCTCGCACCGAGGAAGTTTCTCCAGGGCCATGTGCCCATGAGGGAAGGGTTAGGACAGCCGTTATAGTTGGTGATTCGATCATTAGGCATGTAGATAGCTGGGTGGCTGGTGGACGTGAGGATCGCCTGGTAACATGCCTGCCTGGTGCGAAGGTAGCGGACCTCACGCGCCACCTAGATAAGGTCTTAGATAGTGCTGGGGAGGAGTCTGCTGTCTTGGTACATGTTGGTACCAATGACATAGGAAAATGTGGTAGGGAGGTTCTGGAAGCTAAATTTAGGCTTTTAGGTAGGAAGTTGAAATCCAGAAGTTCCAGGGTAGCATTCTTCGAAATGCTTCCTGTTCCACGCGCAGGACCCAAAAGGCAGACAGAGCTCCGGAGTCTCAATGCGTGGATGAGACAATGGTGCAGAGATGAGGGGTTTGGATTTGTTAGGAACTGGGGATCATTCTGGGGAAAGGAGGGGCTCTTCTGAAGGGATGGGCTTCACCTTAACCGGGATGGAACCAGGCTGCTGGCATTAACCTTTAAAAAGGAGATAGAGCAGCTTTTAAACAAGATATTAGGGGAAAGTCGACAGTCGCCCAAGAGCAGATGTTCAGAAGAATGTATCTTTGAAGGATACTACCAAAAGCAGAGAGGTTCCACAAAAGAGTAAAGTAGCCCAAATGCCCTCAAGTATGGAGCAGACAGAGCTTAAAGATCCCAAATTACTCATGTCTAACAGACAAATTAATATGGATAAAATACATTCTCTAAAATGCTTGTATGCAAATGCTAGAAGTCTAAAAAATAAGATGGGAGAGTTAGAATATATAGCACTAAATGAAAGGTTAGATATGATTGGAATATCAGAGACATGGTGGAAGGACGACAACCAGTGGGACACTGTGATACCTGGGTACAAACTATATCGTAATGATAGAGCTGATCAAATTGGTGGAGGGGTTGCTCTCTATGTTAGAGAGGACATTGAGTCAGAAAGGATTAACGTTTTGCAGGAAACAAAATCTGCTGTAGAATCTATATGGATCGAAATTCCATGTAAAAGGGGGAAGGCAATGGCAGTGGGGGTGTACTATCGAGCGCCTGGCCAGAATGACCAAATGGATGATGAAATGCTCAAAGAAATCAAGGAAGCTAACAAAAGTTACAGCACAGTAATAATAATGGGTGATTTCAACTACCCCGGTATCGACTGGGTCAGTGTCACGTCAGGACATGCTAGGGAGATAAAGTTCCTAGATGAAATAAATGACTGCTTATTGGAGCAGCTGGTTCATGAACCGACCAGAGGGGAAGCCATATTAGACCTAATCCTTAGTGGAACACCAGATCTAGTGCAAGAGATAAGGTTGTTGGGGCCACTTGGCAATAGTGATCATAGCATGATCGCCTTTGATTTAATTAGTGGAGGAGGGATAGTAAGGAAATCCACAGTACTACCTTTTAACTTTCGAAAGGGAGACTATGATAAAATGAGGAAAACAGTCAAGAAAAAACTAAAAGGAGCAGTTGCAAAGGTTAAAGACGTACATCAGGCTTGGCTGTTGTTGAAAAATACTATCTTGGAAGCCCAGACCAGCTGTATTCCACGCTTTAAGAAAAGTGGAAAGAAGTCCAAAAAACTGCCAGCATGGTTTAAAGTTGAGGTCAGAGAGGCTGTTGTTGCCAAAAAAGCATCTTTCAGGAAATGGAAAAAAGAGCCAAACGATGAAACCTGGAAACAGCACAAGCACTGGCAAGTCAAATGCAAGGCATTGATAAGGCAGGCAAAGGGAGAATTTGAGAAGAAGCTTGCTGCGGAAGCAAAAACGCGAAGTAAAGACCTTTTCAAGTACATTCGTAGCAAAAAACCTGTGAGAGAGTCAGTTGGTCCATTAGATGATAAAGGGGTTAAAGGAGCACTAAGAGGCGACAAGGCGATAGCGGAGAGACTGAACGAATTCTTTGCTTCAGTCTTTGCTGAGGAAGATGTAGGGATGTTACCCATGACTGAAGTGGTATTTAAAGGTGCAGAAGAATTGAAGGAAATATCGATACATCGAGAAGATGTATTACAACTATTAGATAAACTGAAGAGTAGCAAATCACCTGGGCCGGATGGTATACATCCAAGGGTGTTGAAAGAACTGAAATAGGAGATTGCAGAACTGCTATCAGTAATCTGTGAACTATCATTAAAATCATCTCTAATACCTGAAGATTGGAGGATCGTCAATGTAACACCAATTTTTAAAAAGGGTTCCAGGGGTGATCCGGGAAACTACAGACCGGTGAGCCTGACGTCAATACCGGGAAAAATGATAGAAACCATCATAAAGAATAAAATTACTCAGCATGTAGATAGTCATGAACTAATGAGAGACAGCCAACATGGCTTTAGACAAGGAAGATCCTGTCTTACTAATCTGTTATGTTTTTTTGAAGGAGTGAATAATCAGGTGTACAAAGGTGAGTCGGTTGATATTGTGTATCTGGACTTTCAGAAAGCCTTTGACAAGGTCCCTCATGAGAGACTTTTGGCAAAACTAAAGAGTCATGGGATAGGAGGCAGTGTACTATTGTGGATCAGGAACTGGTTAAAAGATAGAAAGCAGAGGGTAGGGCTAAATGGCCAATTTACCCAATGGAGAAAGGTGAATAGTGGTGTACCCCAGGGATCTGTGCTGGGTCCGCTGCTTTTTGACATATTCATAAATGACCTGGAAAGTGGAATAGCGAGTGAGGTTATCAAATGTGCAGATGACACAAAACTATTTAAAGTTGTTAAAACCCAAGAGGATTGTGGAAAATTGCAAGAGGATCTTGATAAATTGGAAGACTGGGCATCAAAATGGCAGATGAAATTTAATGTGGACAAGTGCAAGGTTATGCACCTAGGGAAGAACAACCCAAACTATGGTTACACGATGCAAGGTTCCACATTAGGAACCACCACCCAGGAAAAAGATTTAGGCATCATTGTGGATACCATGTTAAAACCCTCGGCCCAGTGTGCAGCGGCGGCCAAGAGAGCAAATAGAATGCTAGGTATGATAAGGAAAGGAATGGAAAATAAAACAAAGGATATTATAATGCCTCTATATCGTTCCATGGTGAGACCGCACCTTGAATATTGTGTGCAATTCTGGTCGCCGTATCTTAAAAAGGATATAGTTATTAGAAAAAGTTCAGAGAAGAGCCACCAAAATGGTAAAGGGGATGGAAGGATACTCCTATGAAGAAAGGCTAAAAAGGTTAGGGCTCTTTAACCTGGAAAAGAGACGGCTGAGGGGAGATATGATAGAAGTCTATAAATTAATGAGCGGAGTGGAACGGGTAAACGTAGATCGATTGTTTACCTTATCAGAATATAGAAAGACTAGGGGACATGCAATGAAGCTACAGGGTAAACTATTTAAGACTAATAAAAGAAAATATTTTTTCAGTCAACGTGTAATCAAACTCTGGAATTTGTTACCGGAGGATGTAGTAAAGGCTGTTAGTGTAGCTGGGTTTAAAAAAGGTTTGGACAAGTTCCTGGAGGAAAGGTCCATAAGCCATTATTAAGAAGGGACCCAGGATATCAATGCTTGAACCAATACAAGCATTGTGGAACCTGTGTCCCTTGGGGAAACTGCTAGGTACATATGACCTAGATTGGCCACTGTTGGAAACAGAATACTGGGCTTGATGGACCTTGGTCTGACCCAGTATGGCATATCTTATGTTCTTATGTTCTAAAGCTTCAACATCAGGGATCTTATTTTCCATGCTGCGGGCATTTATACACACTGCTTTCCATATGTTATCCCTGTTACCCATTTCCATAAAGGTATTTAATGTATCATCTACCTGGGGGCTTTCTTCACCCATCCCCAACGAATTTACTACCGAAGACGCGTTGACCTTTCTTGGACAGATGGATGCCATCTCTGCTCTGCAACCCTTGGAACAGCATCCCATGGTCTAGGAAACCAAAACGCTCTCAGTGACACCATCCATGCAGCCATGCATTCATCTCCAGGATGCGAGCCTCTCTGCCTTTGCCTTAAGTCACACAGGATTAAAGTTTCCCAGGAAACAAAATACACTCTAGAATCTCGATGGATCGAAATTTCATGCAAAAGGGGAAGGTGATGGCACTGGGGGTGTACTATCGACTGCCTGGCCAGAATGACTCAACAGATGATAAAATGCTAAGAGAAATCAGGGAAGCTAACAAAAGTTACAACACAGTAATAATAATGTGTGATTTCAATTACCCCTGTATTGACTGGATCAATGTCACAGCAGGACATGCTAGGAAGATAAAGTATGAATGAACAAGAGGGGAAACGATTTTGGACCTCAACTAAGGACTAGGTTCAACTAACACCAGATCTAGTACAAGAGATAAGGGTGTTGGGGCCTCTTGGCAATAGTGATTATAGCATGATCACATTTGATTTAATAAATGGAGGAAGAACAGTAAGAAAATCCACACTACTACCTTTTAACTTTCAAAAGGGAGACTATGATAAAATGAAGTAAATAGTTAAGAAAAAACTTAAAGGAGCAACTGCAAAGGTTGAAGATTTATATCGAGCATGTGCGTTGTTTAAAAAATATTATCTTGGAGGCCCAGACCATCTGTATTCCACACTTTAGGAAAAGTAGAAGGAAGCCCAAAAAACTGCCAGCATGGTTTAAAGGTGAGGTCAGAGAGGCTGTTGTTGCCAAAAAAGCATCTTTCAGGAAATGGAAAAAGGAACCAAATGACAAAAACTGGAAAGAATATTCCACACTTTAGTCTGTCTGAGCCAGTTTTGCAGAAGCTGAGAAGCATCCATTAAGCTAAGAACAAACCTTTCTATCTTCTCTGCTGGCTTAAAACTATAAACTCTAACTGTTGATTTTTGGGAGAATTAATATTATAGCTTTTAACTGTGGTTTTAGACTGCTTTCCTTGTATAGACTTACATCAGATATCGGTGTGTGCTCACGGTTCAGGAACAGCCTACTTGCCAGAGACACTTAGGTTCCTGCCCACCCTACCCCTCACCCACCCACTCCAGGGGCTACATTGCCTTTATAGTGGTCACATACGTGCCATCTATCCTTTCTTACTTGGGTTAAAAGTCCACATCTTGGACTTCCCGGTTTGGCAAATGAGCTGATCAGACGGACACTGATCAGCTCCGGGTAATTTACCCCCCAAAACTGCATTATTCTCCCACTATAGGTGGAATCTCCTACTCTTAATCATTAGCTGTGCTAAACCCCCCAGCGGGCTCACAGTGGTATACCGGTGGCGAGGCAAGTGGCTCAATGGCAACGAAAACGACGAGGAAGGAGAAGCCCCGAGTCCCTGAAGCAAAAATGGCGGAGAGCGCGCCTTGTAGCCCAGGCTCTGGGGGCACTCAGGGGCTAGTCGCAGAGGTCACTGCAGCGGTGGTACAAGCTCTTGCTTCCCGATTTCAAGATCTCTCGGAGCAAATGCACGCTGTCGGCCAGCGTGTCACCGACTATACAGGACGAGTGGAGCAGGTGGAGACACGTGTGTCTGATTTGGAAGACACCCAGACCTCGCTACAAACTAAAGTGGACAAGCTGGAAAAATTGGTCAAGCAATACGGAGAAAAACTGGACGATCTGGAGAACCGGGGCCGGCGAAAGAATTTGAGATTTGTCGGGATTTCAGAGGATGTGCTGGACAGTGCCCTATATGATTTCTTACTGGCCTGGATTGCTAAATTGATGGGCGACAAGGGAACCACCGCCGTAAAGCTGGAGCGCGTGCACAGGATAGGCCCAAAGAAGGAACAAGCACCCCGACCGCGTGCAGTTATAGCGCGCTTCTTGGATTATAGACAAAAAGAGGACGTGCTTAGAATGGCACGGAGTCGTACCTGGCAGAGCTCTGCTGCGGAGCGTATCCTGGTCTTTCAAGATTATTCGACTCTAGTCAGTCAACAGCGGCGGGCCTTCTCCACGGTGTGCACGCAGCTCAGACAGAAGGGAATACGATTCTCACTTTTATACCCTGCTCGTCTGCGTGTGGAGTTCCAGGGTCGGCCTCGATTTCTGTCCTCCCCCGAAGCGGCTACTTCTTTTCTGGACACCTTGAACAGCTCGGCCGGTTCTAGCCATTGACACTGCTAACGGAAGTTTGGCCGACCTACCGGTATTGCAGGGGGAAAACTTTGAAACGGGGAGACGATTTTTGAGAGACTGGGGATGCCTTATCCATCTCTCAGAGACTGGAGATGCCTGATATATTTATAAGGGATTGGGGATGCCTTATACAATTATAAGTTCTATAAGTATCCTGCTCTTCCCCCCCCCCCCCTCCCGATTGTATTCTCCGACTTTCTTTCTTTTTTCTTTGTTGGATTTGCATTTATACGGGGCACTGTTTTTCTGTGGAGATGGGGAACTGGATAAGTCTCAGAGGGGTTTGGAAGGGTGTACCTTGCTACTATGCTCAGGAGCTCTAAGCTACGGCAATAGTGTTGCTTTGTGCCTTTTATATAGTAACATTGTTTCGGTTGTTCTTTTTACTATGTTTCTTAGGTTGTAGAATGGTTACAATCCCCTGGGGAGCTTAGGGGGGGGGGGAGGGGGTGTATGGGCTGGATTAGATGTCAGCCATGTGGGTCTGGGAGTGGGGCATATCAGTTTGGCGGGGGAGGGGAGTTGGCTGGGCCCACGGGGGCGGGCGGGGGCCCGGGCCCACCGCCTTACGTTGGGAGCTTAGGCACGTGGCTGGTTGTGCTTAGGGGCCTAGTGACCGTGGGTGGTACCATATACCTAATATCTACCATTTGGCCCTCCCCTCTGTTAACATAATTTTAATAGGGTCGCGGAATGCGCAGAGGGGATATTTCTAGTCACCTGTCCGGGAAGGAGAGTGGTCTACTCCAGCTGCTGTTTAGTGTTGGCTGGGGGCTGTGTGGCTCGGCACCTTAGGCGTGGCCCCCCCCCTTGTAGTTGGGTGGTCGGCTGGGTTATGGTGTGACCATGGGATGTAAAATCTGGCTGTAGAGGGGAGGGTTGGATTGTGGAGGGTTAGGGCTTATTAAGGCCCCTGTGAGCTTAGGGGAGACCATGATGGACTCGGTGGGTTGGGCAGTTGGAGGGGACCTGATGGCAGGCGGGGAGTCACCGCGGGATAGGTGAGAACTGGAGGGGGGTTGTGGGTGGCGTGGGGGAGGGGTGGAGGAGAGTAAGTTTTTGCAGTTGCTTATAGTTCATGTAAGAGATTAAGGTACTTGGAATGGGGGTAGGAACCCGATTGTCAAGGAAAGCTGTCCGACCACCTGGACGGACTAGTAGAGGGGGGGCGGGGGAGAGGGATTGGGGGGGTGGGGGGAGGGGAGGGGTGGATAGGGGGGGTGGGAATAATCGTTCCTTCGGGGCTTCAATGCTGGCAGCAGCGGCTACATCGGCGGAATGCTATGGGTGGGCCCCGGGCTGGGGGGGTCTTTCCCAAGCAAATGAGTAAGTATCATTTTTGGCACCTTGACACTGCCTTGCTCCTCTGAAAGTTATTTCCTGGAATGTATGTGGTTTAGGGAACCCTATTAAGAGATATAAAATTTTGCAAGCTCTGGCGAGGCATCAGTGTGATATTGCAATGCTCCAAGAGACACACCAGACGGCGGAGGAGCATGATAAGCTGTGTAGGAACTGGGTGGGGCAGGTGTGGGGTTCCCCAGCTAAAGGGATTAAAGGGGGTGTAGTCATCTTGATTCACAAACGGGTTCGATTTGTGGCAGAAACGATTAGGTCGGATGAAGCGGGGAGGTCCCTTCTGATCCCAGGACTGCTAGAGGGGAGACCGGTGATTTTGGGGAATTTATACGGGCCTACTGTGTTTGACTTTGGCTTCTATAACCGGTTGGCCTCGGTTGTTGAGCAGCTCCAGGATTATCCCTGATTTTGGGGGGGGATTTCAATGGGGTGCTTGATGCAGACCTTGACACATCTAGAGGAGGGGAGGTGAGGGAGAGGGTACTACCATCTCGGATGCTGCAGCGCTTCTGCAGGAGACTGGGCTTGATAGACCCCTGGCGATTGTTGCACCCCCTAGAAAAAGACTATACTCATCAGTCTAGGGCGCATGGCACCAGTGCCCGTATTGATTATCTCCTATCCTCGGCTGCCCTGTTTGCTTCTACGGGAGATGCCCAAATTGGTCCCTTGGAAATCTCGGACCATGCTCGATATGGGTTGCCTTACAATGGGGCGATGTGACCCCGAGAGACCGTCTCTGGCGGTTTCCCTTAGAACTTTATCATGATTCACATTTCCATCAATTTATTCAACAGCGCTGGCAGGAGTTCATCAATAACCACCAGGCACATACGGCTGAACCCGAATTGGTGTGGGAAACAGCGAAGGTGGTCCTTAGAGGGGATATCATTGGGTTTGCGGCTAGGAAGCGTAGAATGCTGGCTGAACGTATAATTAACCTCGAGCGGCAGGTGACTAAGCTTCGGCGCACTTGTGCTCACGCACCATCTCCCGCGCTTAAGAAACAGTTATGGGAAGCCCAGGTGGACCTCAATGAGTTATTGCACCAGCGGGCCAAGAAATCGGTTCTTTATTATCGATTTCGTTTGCATTGTTATGGTGATAAGCCCGGGAAGCTGTTAGCACGTTGCTTGCGGGGCCGGCGCGGCTCCTCTCTGGTGGCGGCGCTTAGGGACGCTAGGGGTAATGTGTATAAGCAGAGTGGGGACATAGCGAAGGTTTTCCGGGGTTTTTTCCAATCTTTGTATAGAGCAGAACCTGGCTCTGTGGAGACAATGTCTGCCTACCTGAACGGGTTGGAACTGCCGCGGCTCACGGAGGAACAGAGGGGGGCGCTGGATCAGCCTCTTACCACCCAGGAGATACAGTCAGTCATCTCGGTGGCCAGTTGTTACAAAGTGCCGGGCCCTGATGGGTTCGGTGCGGAGCTCTATAAAATCCTTAGGGACTCCGTGAGCCCACTGTTGCGGGAGGTCTTTAGTGCCAGGGCGGATCGGGGGGCCTTTAGTTGGGGACGGAACCATGCACACCTCACGTTGATACCCAAGCCGGGTAAAGACCCGATGTTGGCCGCCTCCTATCGCCCCATCTCCCTTCTTAATTTTGACTTAAAAATACTTGCAAAAGTTCTTGCTATCCGGCTGGCTGATGTGTTGGGACACTTGGTTCACGAAGCACAAGTCGGGTTTGTCAAAGGCCGCTACGCTGTTTGGAATCTTCGCAAGATTCTGGCCTCCTTGGAGTGGGGTACATACTCGACAGCAGGCCTCACTTCTTATCAGCTTTGACGCGGAAAAGGCCTTTGATAGAGTCAACTGGCAATATCTTTGGAACCTTTTACCTCACTATGGTTTGGGTCCTGCTTTCTACCAGCT
Organism: Ichthyophis bannanicus; assembly: GCA_033557465.1. Taxonomy (NCBI): domain Eukaryota; kingdom Metazoa; phylum Chordata; class Amphibia; order Gymnophiona; family Ichthyophiidae; genus Ichthyophis; species Ichthyophis bannanicus. The sequence continues at coordinate 375,942,808 of CM066039.1, read as the reverse complement.
CATACGGAGCCTGTATGTCTCACCGACGGCGAGTATTTTATGCAATGGGGTACTGTCTGAGGGGTTTGAGTTGGAGAGGGGCACACGTCAGGGTTGTCCGCTCTCCCCCTTGTTGTTTGTTCTCTCATTGGATCCCCTGATTCGAGCTATCGCGGACTCGGAGGAGATACGGGGAGTACGAATGGGCTCGCACGAGTTCACTATCTCAGCTTTCGCGGATGACTTGCTGGTCCACCTGACTCACCCGGTTGCTTCCCTACAATCTCTACTGGGGGAATTCACGAGATTTGGGGCCTTCGCAGGCCTTCGCATTAATGAAGATAAGTCGGAGGCTTTGGATGTTTCGGGACTTCTTCGGGAGGACTGGAGGGGTGGGTTCCCCCTCCGATGGGCTGAGGAGGATTTCCTTTATTTGGGCATTGTGTTGCCCAGACGGCCCCAGGCGCTCTATGGGTGTAATCTGGAGCGTTTTTTAAAGCGCCTGGCTCTACCACTTAAGGCATGGGTGTCCCTTCCGTTGTCGCTTTCTGGGAGAATAGCGGCGGTACAATTGGTTATCTTACCAAGACTCTTGTATTGGTTGCAGACCTTACCTGTGTGGTTGTTGGGTCGCGATTTGCGTCGTATCGAGGCTCTTCTCAAAACATTCCTATGGAAAGGGAAAAGGGCGCGTATACCTTGGGCGCGGATGGTGGGGAAGTGGCGTGATGGGGGTATGGGATTGCCAGATTTGAAGATGTACGCCCTAGCCTGCCAGGCGCGGCACTTGGGGGATTGGCTGGGGAACACTGAAGTTTATACGCCAAGGACCCTAGAGGAATGCCTTGTGGCCCCATACACTCTCCTAGGGGTCTTGCACGAGACGAAGTGTCAGCTGCCGGGTGGTCTTTTGCAGAGTGCGCTGGTAAGCTCTGTCCGGCGCACCTGGCAACAGCTTAATAGGTGGTGGAACGAGCCCTGGAGGGTATCTAGTTGGCTGCCCCTGCAAGGGAATACTAAATTCCCCCCGGGGTCTGCGACGGGGACGTTCCGGGACTGGGGGCAGCGGGGCATACAGAATGTAGGGCAATTGGTTGATTCAGTGGGGAAATGTAAATCCTTTCAGGCACTGAGTCGGGAGTATGACCTCCCTACCAGACACTGCTTTGCATACATGCAAGCCTCCCATTATATAGCCTCTTTGCCACGGGAAGCGCTGAAAATTGAACGCTCCGCGCAGGTCCTAGAATTTTTCAGTTTAGGAGAAGATGTCCCTCCATCGATTTCTGTCTTGAAGCACCGTCTGGAGTGTTTTAAGGCAATCCCTAACTATAGGGGGATTGAGGTGGCTTGGGAAGCGGAATTGGGGAGGGAGGTTGGCCCGGGGTTGGTCGGGGCATCTCTGAAACGGATATGCTATGTGGCGCGGGGGTCTCGCTGGCGGGAAGTTCAATTTAAATGCGTGACCAGAGCTCATTTCTCGCCACGGCGGGCGTTTCGTAGTCATTTGCAGTCGGATGGCCGCTGCCCGCGTTGTTCGGAACCTATGGCCACCCTCCTGCATATGTGGTGGGGCTGTCGGAGATTGCGTGCCTATTGGGCGAAGATCTGCGCTTTTGTGGGTGGGTTGCTACAGCAACAACTGAGATGGACTGGCCTCTTTGTAGTGTTGGATCTGATGGGACCTCCCTGCCCCGCAAAGAGAGGGGAGAGGCTATTAATACGGAAAGCTTGTATGGTGGGGAAGGGGCCAATTCTCCGCCTCTGGAGGGATCACCAACCGCCCACTTTTGCTGAATGGCGGAATAACTTTCATCACCTGATGCTAACAGAGCGCTGGTTGGCTAGGGGCAGTGTCAAGCATTGGACAGTGTTTATGTCTATATGGGAACCTTATATTCAACAGCTCGGGGCCCGTAGCCGTAATGAGATTCTCCAACTGGGGACCTGAAGTGTTAATGGTACGGATAGGGCGGTAGGAGTGGCCCGTAGTTGCTGCTGCTTGTTAATATAAGAACTTATACTATGGTTTGTGGGGTGGGTGGGGGTTGGGGGGAGGGGGTGAGGATGGGTGGGAGGGAGGGTGTGGGTGGGGATAATCTGATATAACCCACCTGTTGTATTTCCTTTTGTTGCTTCCCGGGTGGGATAAGACTACACCCACCCAGGTTCCCTATGTTCATTGGTTTATTATGGTTTGTTGTTGGTGGTACTTAAATAAAGTATATAAAAAAAAAAGTCCACATCTTCTTCATCCTTTCTTCTTCTTCTTCCTCTTCTGGGACTGCTTAACCAACATGTCATGTATTCAGTGCAATAACTGCGGTAGTTTCATTCCAAGACGAATCATTTGGAGCCTAAGAGCTTGTCCTATGTGCCTCAGGTCAGCTGCCATGCATGACAAACTGACTCTACTAAGGAAAGACCTAGCTGCCATGCAAAAATAAGTGACTCTACTGAGGGAGGAAATGGCTTGCAATGAAAAGCATCTCTTTTAGGATACAAACTGAACAAAGTCCACCACCGCTCCCACAAAGAATCAAACACCCCAGGAACAAATGGATCACAGTGGGTTCTGGAAGATGCGACATGTAACACACAGACATCCTATACATCAAGAGATATCCCTGCATAATGCCTTCTCTACCTTGGCTAATGAGGATGCTCAATCCAAAAAAACTGAAGGGCCCTTAAATGAGTCAGACAATGCCCAATCTCCTGCTAACGCACCAAATATGAAGAAAACCTCACCAAACAGAAAACTACTACTACATGGAGATTTCATCATCAGGAGGCACCAACTTGGGAACACAAGTTCAAAGGAGAGAAGATAGTCATGTGCCTACCAGGCTCGACAGCCAGCAGGAATACAAACCAAGTTGTTGAAGTACTTAGCGCAAAAAAGTGAACACTCCCAAACTTGATGTTATCCACGTGGGCAGCAGAAATGACCTGGCTAGAAACAGTACCTCTACAGTCCAAAAGAAATTCCAATCTCTGGGAGAGAAACTCAAGCCCATTGTTAACACTGTTGCATTCTCAGAGGTTTTCCAAGATGGCTACGGCAGCAGCCGCGCTGTAGGGTGGCGTTTGTGAATGGGGAGGAAGCGTAAAGGGAAGATGGGGCCGTTGCCCTCACAGCCCGTTGGTACCTCCACGCCGAATTTACCTTTATCCGGTCCTTTGGATCCTTTCCTCGTGCGCACCATCAGGGCTTCGGAGCAAACGGGAGGAGCTATGCGACTTGCTGATTCACCGGAGACGGCGTGCCCTGTGTCTGCGTCGCTTTCATCTGTCGCCCCCGTATTGAGTCCTGCACCTCCGTCGACTCGTACTCAGCCCTTGCCTTCTGGGTTCCTGGAGCTGGCTTCTCTCCCTCTGCGGAGGGGGTGGGGAAGTCCTCACGAGGGTCAGGTTGGGCTGTTTCATCAGAGTCGGGAGCGGAGCCCTCTGGAGATCTGGGCTCACGAAGATCTACGGCGGTGTCGGGAGAGACACAGTTGGAGCAGCTGTCTCTCTCTTCGAGTGGTGACCGACCTTGTGCATCAATGGAGCCTGCTGTGCCCCTTCCTTGCCCTGGAAATTCATTTTTTATTGTGTATTCTGTGCTTTATAGGTCTCAGAGTTGTCGGCACTACAACATATATATGAAGATGTCTATCATGGTGCCTAATAGCATCAATGATCTTTTCGGCACTTATATACACTAATGTAAATAAAATACCACAAATGAAGCATTCAAATGATTTATAGACTAAATGCTGCTTAACTCTTGAGTGCTCCCCAACACCATCCCTTGGTGCCTTTTCTTGCGTTTCACTCTAGATTAGCTTCTTCAGGGGGCGTCCGGAACGCTCACCAACGATGACAAGCAACAAAGCACCCACCATCTTGACCCACAAAAATATGCAGACTACATAAAGTCAAAAAACACCAACTAAACATACTCTGCTTCACCACAAACAAACAATCACACGATAAAAAAAGCAACATCAAGCATGGACATAAGAACATAAGATATGCCATACTGGGTCAGACCAAGGTCCATCAAGCCCAGTATTCTGTTTCCAACAGTGGCCAATCTAGGTCATATGTACCTAGCAGTTTCCCCAAGAGACACAAGTTCCACAATGCTTGTTACTGGGTCAAGCATTGATATCTTCGGTCACTTCTTAATAATGGTTTATGGACCTTTCCTCCAGGAACTTGTCCAAACCTTTTTTAAACCCAGCTACACTAACAGCCTTTACTACATCCTCCGGTAAACAAATTCCAGAGTTTGATTACACGTTGAGTGAAAAAATATTTCCTTTTATTAGTCTTAAATAGTTTACCCTGTAGCTTCATTGCATGTCCCCTAGTCTTTCTATATTCTGATAAGGTAAACAATCGATCTACGTTTACCCGTTCCACTCCGTTCATTAATTTATAGACTTCTAAATATCTCCCCTCAGCTGTCTCTTTTCCAGGTTAAAGAGCCCTAACCTTTTGAGCCTTTCTTCATAGGAGTATCCTTCCATCCCCTTTACCATTTTGGTGGCTCTTCTCTGTACCTTTTTCTACATCGCTATATCCTTTTTAAGATACGGCGACCAGAATTGCACACAATATTCAAGGTGCGGTCTCACCATGGAACGATACAGAGGCATTATAATATCTTTTGTTTTATTTTCCATTCCTTTCCTTATCATACCTAGCATTCTATTTTGCTCTCTTGGCTGCCGCTGCACACTGGGCCGAGGGTATTAACATGGTATCCACAATGACGCCTAAATCTTTTTCCTGGGTGGTGGTTCCTAATGTGGAACCTTGCATCGTGTAACCATAGTTTTGGGTTGTTCTTCCCTAGGTGCATAGCCTTGCACTTGTCCACATTAAATTTCATCTGCCATTTGGATGCCCAGTCCTTCCAATTTATCAAGATCCTCTTGCAATTTTTTCACAATCCTCTTGGGTTTTAACAACTTTAAATAGTTTTGTGTCATCTGCAAATTTGATAACCTCACTCGTTATTCCATTTCCAAGGTCATTTATGAATATGTCAAAAGCAGCGCCCCCAGCACAGATCCCTGGGGTACACCACTATTTCACCTTTCTCCATTGGGAAAATTGGCCATTTAGCCCTACCCTCTGCTTTCTATCTTTTAACCAGTTCCTGATCCACAATAGTACACTGCCTCCTATCCCATGACTCTTTAGTTTTGCCAAAAGTCTCTCATGAGGGACCTTGTCAAAGGCTTTCTGAAAGTCCAGATACACAATATCAACCAACTCACCCTTTGTCCACCTGTTTATTCACTCCTTCAAAAAACCATAACAGATTAGTAAAGACAAGATCTTCCTTGTCTAAAAGCCATGTTGGCTGTTCTCCCATTAGGTTGTGACTATCTACATGCTGAGTAATTTTATTCTTTATGATGATTTCTACCATTTTTCCCGGTACTGACGTCAGGCTCACCGGTCTGTAGTTTCCTGGGTCACCCCTGGAACCCTTTTTAAAAATTGGTGTTACATTGGCGATCCTCCAATCTTCAGGTATTAGAGATGATTTTAATGATAGTTCACAGATTACTGATAGCAGTTCTGCAATCTCCTATTTCAGTTCTTTCAACACCCTTGGATTGTCTACCATCGGTCCCAGGTGATTTGCTACTCTTCAGTTTATCTAATAGTTGTAATACATCTTCCCGATGTATCGATATTTCCTTCAATTCTTCCGCACCTTTAAATACCACTTCAGTCATGGGTAACATCCCTACATCTTCCTCAGTAAAGACCGAAGCAAAGAATTCATTCAGTCTCTCCGCTATCGCCTTGTCGCCTCTTAGTGCTCCTTTAACCCCTTTATCATCTAATGGACCAACTGACTTTCTCACAGGTTTTTTGCTACGAATGTACTTGAAAAGGTCTTTATTTCACGTTTTTGCTTCCGCAGCAAGCTTCTTCTCAAATTCTCTCTTTGCATGCCTTATCAATGCCTTGAATTTGACTTTCCAGTGCATGAGCTGTTTACAGGTTTCGACTTATGGCTCTTTTTTCCATATACTGAAACATGAATTTTTGGCAACAAACAGCCTCTCTCACCTCACCTTTAAACCATGCTGGAGGTTTTTGGATTTCCTTCCACTTTTCTTAAAGCGTGGAATACCGCTGGTCTGGGCTTCCAAGATATTATTTTTCAACAACACCCAAGCTTGATGTACGTCTTTAACCTGCGCAACTGCTCCTTTTAGTTTTTGCTAACTGTTTTCCTCATTTTATCATAGTCTCCCTTTCGAAGTTAAAAGGTAGTACTGTGGATTTCCTTACTATCCCTCCTCCACTAATTAAATCAAAGGCGATCATGTTATGAATCACTATTGCCAAGTGCCCCAACACCCTTATCTCTTGCACTAGATCTGGTGTTCCACTAAGGACTAGGTCTAATATGGCTTCCCCTCTGGTCGGTTCATGAACCAGCTGCTCCAAGAAGCAGTCATTTATTTCATCTAGGAACTTTTTCTCCCTAGCATGTCCTGACGTGACAACTGACCCAGTCGATACCGGGTTAATTGAAATCACCCATTATTATTACTGCGCTGTAACTTTTGTTAGCTTCCTTGATTTCTTTGAGCATTTCATCATCCATTTGGTCATTCTGGCCAGGTGCTCGATAGTGCACCCCCACTGCCATCGCCTTCCCCCTTTTATATGGAATTTCAATCCATATAGATTCTACAGCAGATTTTGTTTCCAGCATAACTATAATTCCTTTTCTGAGGCAATGCCCTCTCTAACTAGAGCGCAACCCCTCCACCAATTTGATCAGCTCTATCATTACGATATAGTTTGTACCCAGGTATCACAGTGTCCCACTGGTTGTCCTCCTTCCACCATGTCTCTGATATTCCAATCATATCTAAACCTTTCATTTAGTGCTATATATTCTACCTCTCCCATCTTATTCTTTAAGACTTCTAGCATTTGCATACAAGCATTTTAGAGACTGTATTTTATTCATATTAATTTGGCTATTGTTAGACAAGGGTAAATTGGGACCTTTAAGCTCTGTCTGCTCCATACTTGAGGGCATTTGGCTACTTTACTCTTTTGTGGAACCTCTCTGCTTTTGGTAGTATCCTTCAAGGATACATTCTTCCGAACCATCTGCTCTTGGGCTACTGTCGGCTTTCCCCTAATATCTAGTTTAAAAGCTGCTCTATCTCCTTTTTAAAGGTTAATGCCAGCAGCCTGGTTCCATCCCGGTTAAGGTGAAGCCCATCCCTTGGAAGAGCCCTCCTTTCCCCAGAATGTTCCCCAGTTCCTAACAAACCAAAACCCTCATCTCTGCACCATTGTCTCATCCACGCATTGAGACTCCGTAGCTCTGCCTGCCCTTTTGGGTCTACACGGGGAACAGGAAGCATTAATGCTGGGGGGTGTGGAGAATGTCTACCGCTGGAAGTTCTGGATTTTTCCTTCCTACCTAATCAAGCCTTAAATTTTGCGTCCACAACCTCGCCTAGTGGCCACGTGTGGTGTTGTTCCTGATGTCATTGGTACCGTACCATGTACCAAGACAGCCAGGACTCCTCCCCAGCACTATCTAAGACCTTTATCTAGGTGGCTTTCGTGAGGTCCCAGCTACCTTGCGCACCAGGCCAGGCATGTTTACCAGGTGATCCTCACGTCCTCACAGCCACCCAGCTAGTCTACATGCCTAATGATGCGATACTTCAACCAACATATAAGTGTGTTCGGTCGTGTCCGGTTAGGTACCCTTACAGTGGGTCATGGGCAACATGGCCCTGGAGAAGAAGAACTTCCTTGGTGCGAGAGGGTTCTACATCCACCCTGGAGGACAGGTGCTAGTTACAGGATCAACCTTTCCTGGACCCCCCAGGGTGATGCTCTCCTGTAATGTGACCTCTCTCCTCCATGGCAACG